>CM035444.1:55122193-55137193 GCA_020310875.1 Ceratopteris richardii
AAACGATTAGAATAGGATCTAAACATACTCTTTTATACCTCTAAATTGAATAATGATGATCATCCATTGATCAATTATAATTAATAAATGCTATGGGCATAGTACGAATGAACGATTTAATTTGTGAGAATTAATTCACGAATTATTCGTTTAATTCGTTTAGTAGGTTCGGACCAAAAATAAAGTTTGGGAATTTTATCCACCGAAAGAGATTTTTATTTTTTTACATATAAAGTGTATATATATCTCAATCACATGTAAGATATGTGATACATCACACAACATCAAACATCAAATCCTAAATTGACTTTAGACAATAATCTAAAACATCATGATTCGTGATTTCATCATTAAGTTTTAACCAATAACTAGTCACCACGCATAACCTTTCAGTTATAACACCTTACATCATAGAATCATGACTCAGGGCATTGATTAGTAAGCTGCAAACATCATACATCATACATGTAGCAAAAATGATACATCATAAGTCAACAATCTGTCTCTGAGTAAAAAGTGCAGCGTGTTATAGATAACCTACAGGCTACATCATCATGAAAGTGATAATACATCATATATGAAAATCTATCATGGCTCATAGCTCATGTGAGTCACAACGTATCTCAAGAGTCAAGAGATCAATACAAAAGACTCAAGAATCAAGAGTCAATATCATCATCTATGAGATCGTCATCAAAAGAACTAGCCCATGATGAAGCGTCAGTGCTATGGTCCTCTGTGGACTGCCAAGGTCTAGCTCGTAAATCATCATCATCATCATCACTGCGAGACGACACCGATATCTCCTCCCAATCATCAAGTGGAGCTTCCTCCACCTCTGGGTCCTCCTTTCTACTAGAATGGAGTCCGCGTCCTCCATGCTCACGTCTACCTCGTCGAGAAGTAATCTCCAAAGGCCTTCGACTGGTAGATAGCTGATCAAGATCTGTTGCAATATACAAATTTACAATGGATTAGTAACATTATAAGCTATAAACTTATGAAACATAATTGGTAATTTCGATTTTCAAGGTACCTAATCTATCACTAGATCTTGCACTCCTTTGTGTTTGTCTCATAAATTGTTGAGACTCTCTAAATAACATGGTAAAGATATCTTTCTCTTCTTGTGGGATTTGAGGGATATCTTTAATCTCCCCAATGTCAATGGAGTCAACATTAATCTACATAAATAATCAAGTAATCAACTTGTAAGTACTAACTTTTAAGTTCTAAAAAATAAGCTTGAAGCATTGCAAATTGATTCTAGAAATGCATCAATATACTTCAAGTTACCTGTAGAGGTGCAATATGACTCCCTTCGCTCTCCAACAACTTGAGATTGCAGTGTGCATACACTAGCTTCTCAAGCTAATGTTAAGACCTTAGGATTGCCTTTCATCATCAATCAAAGAGTAGAAGAAAAACTCTGATAGAGAGATTGAGAAATGACAAAAGAACGATGCACCATCTCTTCATTGCATATACTAAAAGAACGTTAAGAGCATGCTCTCTGTCTCTCAGAGAGAGAGAGAGAGAGAGAGAGAGAGAGAGAGAGAGAGAGAGAGAGAGAGAGAGAGAGAGAGAGAGAGAGAGAGAGAGAGAGAGAGAGAGAGAGAGAGAGAGAGAGAGAGAGAGAGAAAGAAAGTGTTTTTACGTCTATTAGGAGGCCGAACTCGACCTATGAGACAAATCGATGTACATGGGTGTATCTTCTATCAATCAGAAAGGAAAAAGTGCTGAAAAAAACTGGTAAAGCTGATATAGATCTCCGTAGTATGCATGTGGAGATACCCATGGAAGTGGGGGGGGTGTATGGACTACGAGATCTATGATAATCTATATGCAGAAGGGTAGTATAACAAGCATGAAAATGCATCTGAAATGACTAACTAGCTCCATCCTATGCTAGTGGGCGGGTGTAAGATGTGATACATAAGTGGAGGTGGAGTCAGGGCCACCCTCATGGCTGCAACGGGGTCAGCCATCATCCAGGATCGTCTCTCCTCCATGGCGCGATGGTCACGGGCCTAGATCTCTGCAATCCGGTGTCGGTGAAGTCTCGGGGCCCAATATCCTACAACACGGGGTCCTCTCCTAGCTCGAGAGGTCTGAGCCTGCTGAAGAGTCACCCCTCTCGGTGTGTGAGCTGAGGGGGTGAGGGCTGCTGCATGTCGTGGAATAAAGAAGTCAGTGAGCTGGCTCTGTCTCCCTCCTGAATGGGCTGCTACAGTAGGCTGGAGTAGGGAATCTCTGTGACTCTGTATCTCTAGTAAGATTCGCCCGAGCTGTCTCTGGTCTCTAGAGTCCATGATCTCTCGGAGGGTGGGCTGCCCCGTAAATAGAGTCTCGTATCTGCCTCTGATGTCATCATATGCGCTACATCTGCATACAAAGTGCTCCTCATCCTCCATCTCTACTCTGCATACCGTGCATATCCGCTGCTCTCTGGGAATGTCTGCAGCTCTTCCCATCTCAATCTCTAGTCGGTGTGATGAGACTCTCAACTGGCCAATCGCTATCCTCGAGCTATGGGGCATGTAAGTATCCATGTAGCGCGGTCGCTGGATAAAACCGTCCGCTAGTATGTCCAAGAACTAATCTCGGTAGTGTGATAGTCTCGATCCCATGTGTGGTGTATGCCATGTCTGACTAATGTAGAGCTGCCAGAGATCCTGTCTGAGCACAACATTCCTCTCACGATGGGAGAGGTGGATGTGAGGTGAGTTTGGGTCATACTGAAAAGGCGGCAATCTGTCCATATCAAGTCCATGACTATCAAACCAGACTCTAACTTGAGTATACCAAGCTCTCTCATATCCCGACTCTGATATCTGTAGAGATGCCTCAAAAGCTCTGTGTGTGAGTCTGTCTGTAGGGAGCTCCCTCATCCTATGAATAAAGCAGATAGTCTGGAATAGTGCATCTACTACCATGGGTGGTGCAGCTAGCTCTGCCCTGATGATGTCATGTGGGACTGACGGTTTCCTGCGAAATAGTCGCGAGATCATTCGTACCTGTGGCCTCTCGATCGCACTCCACTGGGTGACTGTGAGGCCCGGGGCCCAAACTGTCGCAGCATACATCATAGCTGGTCTGACTAGTGTGTCAAATAGCCACCCCTTCGTGCGGGGCTCCTGGAAGTGTGCCTGGTGACATCTCCGCTCTAACATGGCTAAAGCTGCATATCCTCGTGTGAGTCTATCGGTGGCTGCCTGTTGCATGCTGAAGGGGCTAGGCAAGCTCGTGAATGTGACTCCAAGATAGACATAGGAAGTGACCACCTCAATCTGTCCACCGCTGGCTCTGAATCCTTCTCCATTTCTCACCATGGGGGAGGTGTGGAAGATCATGACCTTGGTCTTGCCAAGGTTTACTGTCAAGCCCCTCTGTGTACAAAACTCGTCCATGGCATCTAGGTGGCGCTGTAATCCCTCGGGTGACTCTGAAATCAATACAATGTCATCGGCATATAATAAAATGTGGAGAGAGAGAGAGAGAGAGAGAGAGAGAGAGAGAGAGAGAGAGAGAGAGAGAGAGAGAGAGAGAGAGAGAGAGAGAGAGAGAGAGAGAGAGAGAGAGAGAGAGAGAGAGAGAGAGAGAGAGAGAGAGAGAGAGAGATGACAAAAGAACAATATATAGATGGGAGTAAATTTAAAAGAGTATTCACCATCCCTTCGTTACATGTACTAACCCAAACATTAAGAAGTTGATCACGAAAGTCTTTAAGCTTTAGAATATGAGATTGAACGGACTCACCAACATTCATCCTCGTTTGCTAACTGTCTTCTTAAATGAGCTTTCCTTACATGATTTTTGTTTTGATAGAGATTCTCCAACTCTGGCCAAGCTTGACGAGAGGTTTTGCATGACCTAATTTGAGGAATGACATGATGCTTCACTCCCATAGCAATGAGTGAGAGTGCTTGTGCATCTCTAGAATCCCATCTGGATTGCTCTTTAGAAGGTTGAATGTACTTCCTTTTGTTTGTGGATGATGACACAACTTCTTCTTCCTTTCAATCCGTTGAGCAAAAATTGGGGTAGTTGGCTTTTTGGATGAAGAAGCAATATCCTTAACTAATTGCCTTGGTCTTGGATATTTGCCATTCACAATATTTCAAAATTTTGGAAACTAGCAAATTCATCATCATGAAACTCCACATGGATAATTGGACGTTCCATCAAGCTTGTCTTTTTGTTCCACTCTATCTCTATAGTCACTCGTCTTGTCAAGGATGTATGTGTACTAAGCTTTGATACCAAATGTTGGAAGTGAGGTAGGCCCAAATAATAATCACATGTAATCCAATATCTTTCCAATACTTAGAATCTTAGCACATACACACCTTGCACCAAATAATGAGAGATGAATGACAAGAGAATAGTACATAGACAAGTATGAAAGAGCAGCTGAATGAATGTTGACTTTTGGCTGCTCACTAAAAATAATGCTTGGTGGAAAGTGTGCAATACAAGAATGATACAAGTCTGAAATATAGGCTGAGAAAAATAGGGTTCTAGGTACAAATGTATGAGAGAAGACAGCCTAAGAGTTATAAGAAGGTGTGAAGGTGCTGGAAATAGAAGAATAATAGGACGGTATGTAGAAAATATAGCCTATGTGCAAGAATAGATGGCAAATTCTGCAACCCTAACAGAGATTAGGGTTTCTCCTATGAAATAAGCAGCAACAAGACTACTCTTCTTGAAGTGGTAGGTCATAAAAACCTGGTACAACAGCAAGAATTCAAGAAAAACTGAATATATGCAGCCACATGCAAGATTCAATAGGCACACACTTGAAAGTGTGTGTAGGGGAATAGTGCAACAACAAATCATCAAGAAAAATCAGCAAAAACACTTCCAATCTGCTCCTATGACAGCTCCAAGAGTCACACTTGAGGATGCTCAAATATGAGTGTAAGATGTATTAAAAGTGATTCAAGAGGGTCTTTTTATAGGATTTTAAGCTATCCACAAATTTTTTAAATCTATCTAAGGACTGCTTAAAACCAGTGTCGGTGTCGTACTAGAACAAGACACTATAGTGTCCCTTTCTTTAAATAAATAAAAAAACCATGTGTTATAATCAAATAAAATTTTGAAAAAACCTTCAAGCCTCGTAAAGAATTATTCTGAAATATTCTACAAAAAGTATAATTAAAAAAAAAACTTTTTGGATAACTCAAAATGTAGAAATGATTGAATACAAGCGAAAAAATTTGTTAATATGTAGACTTGTATATGAGTCTTGAGAAGAAAAAAATATCTCCATGGAAAACTTTTTGCTCATATTGGAATAATTTTTCTAATTTTAATAAGAAGTCATATAATCATCTAAGATGTCTTTGGAATTGGAAAAATCACTTTTATAATAAGAATATTACACTATGTAGGGTGCTCATTATATAGATATGTGCTATAGGAGTCGTTTTTTATCATATTCATATTGATGCATAAACACTAAAATGGCTGGTGTTTTATTTCAGAAAACATCATATAGTATCATGAAAATATGCAACATGTCTTTGAACCAATAATCCATGTACATATCTCATATACCACTAACCATCTCAATATTTCATTGAATAGCCATATTCCACTTTGCATGGAATAAAATTTTATCCCAAAAAATTAGCTTTTCTCAATGATATGAGGTATAAAATATCAATCAAAATAATCTTATGAGTGTTATATACTTCATATAAAACAAACTAGCATATTAAGTTTTCATGTAGCAGATGCAATCTTTGTTTATAAAATGACCTTTTCTTAGCATTAAAAAACAGTAATATTTTTTTACCTAAAGGTATGACATAAAAATTTGATTCCTAAGCCTATCGAAAAAATATTTTTAGCTTTTGGAAACTCAAAGAATGTTTTAATAATAAAAATGAATCTTATTCATACCATTATTTTGCAAAATAATTAATAGATGACAACATTGTCATGACACATATGAGATTAATTTTATGCCATAAACCTAGTAAAAGCCATAAAAAATTTTTACCTTTATATATAGAAAAAATACCTTTTCATAGCTTTTTAATATGCTTTTTGTGAGTTCCTACGAAATTAACCTGCATTTGAAGTAAAGAAACGAATTTGTAAAATCTCTTGGAAAATGATATAATCTAAAATAGGGTGCCTTCCTTGGTTTAGAGATTGAGAACTACAAAATGATGTATGTCATTGTAAGATGTATTAAAAGTGACTCAAGAGGATCTTTTTATAGGATTTTATGCCATCCACAAATTTTTAAAACTAAAAAAAATGCTTTTTGTAGCTTTTTAATATGCTTTTCATGAGTTTGTACAAAATTAACTTGCTTTTGAATTGAAAAAACGAATTTTTAAATCTTTTGGAAAATGATACACCTGGGATATGGTGCTTTCCTTGATGTATTTCATTTTTGAAAAGGTTAAAACTCAGAATTAGGATTAGGGTTTTAATGTTCTGAATGATCTCTAATGGCTAGGTGCTATATATCATTAGATAGATCTTGATAAGAACTATATGAGTATATAAAAACATTTTGAGCATGTTGACCATTTTGACCATTTGGAGCATTTTTGAAAAAAATTAGCGTTTGTTGGAAATTTAAGGTTTTGAGCATTCAATGTGACATTGTTCTCCCAACATGTTTCAGCACACACTACTATTCCTTACAACTTTAGGCAATACTTTCATGTTTTTGTATCTAGAATCATTCTATTTTCAGCCCATTACATTCTTTTGTATAAACACACATTGTAAAGTCATTCCATCATATTCAAGTTATTTTTAGAGTAGCTCTTTCTATTTGTTTCACATGTCTCGTCTCTTTCTCTAGGGTCTATTCTCTATCTTCTCTTATCTACATGATTTGGTTTAAGTTATTTATGTGTAAAAGGTATTCTAGTGTATGGAAGATCTTGTGAACCAATGAGGGTCTATCGATTGGTATTAGAGAGCTTATTATACACATACATTACTTGTTTCCAAGATGAGTGATTATAGAGATAGATTGGAACAAGAGGAATACATTTACTCGTTCCAAAATGAGTGATTATAGAGATTAGATTGGAACAAGGGGATAAACTTGATGGAATATCTAACTATCCTACGTGGAGTTTTATGATGATGAATCTTTTAGTGTCCAAAGATTTGCGGAACAATGTCAACAAGTTTCCAAGACTAAGACAAAGAGGAGAGCATGTTGGGCCTTCTTCCAAAGGCCGTCTGTTCCAATTTCAGCCCAATAAACTGAGGAAGAAGAAGAGGTCCTTTCTTCATCTATAGACAAGGACATAGAAGATTGACAATCCATTGAAGAGAATTCTAGATGGGATTCAAGAGATGTTATTGTGATGGGTGTGAAGTGTCGTATTATGCCTCAAATTAGGTCATGCAAAACCTCTTGTCAAGCCCGGTTGGAGTTTGAGAATGACTATGAAAGCAAAAATCTTGCAAGGGAAGCTCATCTCAAGTGGGTATTAACCAACATATGTACGAATGTTGGTGAGTTAGTTCAGTTACATATTATTAAATTGAAAGATATTCATGATCAACTTCTCAATGTTGATATGAATATATTGA
Organism: Ceratopteris richardii; assembly: GCA_020310875.1. Lineage (NCBI taxonomy): Eukaryota > Viridiplantae > Streptophyta > Polypodiopsida > Polypodiales > Pteridaceae > Ceratopteris > Ceratopteris richardii. Next base: position 55,129,775 of record CM035444.1, read on the forward strand.
TGAAGATTGTAAATACCCTAATCAATTCACTTCCTTCGAGATATTGTTCATTTGTCACATCTCTTTCTCTTTCCAAAAGAGAGAGAGAAATCACATTTGGAGAGCTTCAATTTTTATTACTTCAAGATGAAAATCAAATGAAAAGTATGGAGGAAAATGATGAGGCTATGGTTTCTTCATCAAAGGGCAAGGAGGAGGAGGAGGGCGAGAAGAAGAAGGAAACTCCATCACAATCTAAAGATAAAGGCAACTCTTCTACTTCTAAATCCACTACGCTTCTTGTATCTCTACATCTGCTACAACTGCACCTAAAGGTCAATTTACTTTGTCTACAGCTACCTCTACTACCACAAAGAAACGAATCTGCCATTATTGTAAAAAACCAGATCATTATATTGTAGAGTGTAAAAAAAGAATTTCTAATGAAAAGGAAAGGGCTTCAGGTAACAATGAAAATGCTATCAGGATTGGCTGATCCATCCATGGTGTCATTCTAAATGTTTTTCCTTTTGAAGCAGAAGTGTCTGATGAAATTGATCCCGTCGAGGCACAAAAAGATTATGAGGTAGCTCAGATGGAGTTAGCTAAAGCAGAAGGTAGAAAAAGAAAAATAGAAGCCAACTTAGCATTTAAAAGGGCTAAAGCTAGATTAGAAGCTTCAACTATTTCTTAGGTCGGTTTCTAAAGTAAAACCAATCTTAATCTTAGTGACCCAAACCTACTCCAATACTATGTGTGTAAGACGTATTGGAAACTTTGTACCCCTTTTGCCCTCAATGCACGACAGGTTGTGATGAAGCCCATTTTGCCCATCTTAGATTGCATTACATGACACTGTTTTTGCCTACACTGAACTAGTCCCAAATATATCATGCTGATGATGAGGCCAAGTTTTCTGTGGTATTGTGTGGTTACTTGCTGGGGTGTAAAGGTCTTGGAGATAATTCATTGTTTATCCAGTAATGTGTATAAGGAGTTGACGTTTCTACAATATTTTGGATGATTAATATTTATTTTTGCTTACAGTTTAATTTTGGATCTTCCTGATATGATGTATGAACCTGTCTGATTTTTCTTTCAGATGATCATTTTAAAAATTGTATGTGCAGTTGAGACAGCATGGAGAGAAAATAATATCATTGTTGAAATCTCCACCTCAACAAATAAAACGAGAGAAAATCAAGGTGGTCAATGAAACTCTTTATGTTATGGATTGTATGTGGATGTGTATGTGATCATTTATTTTATCTTTCCAGGAGATGAGCTCTGAGGTCATAGATAGTAATCCTTATAGTAGATTGATGGCACTGAAACGGATGGGTATAGTAAATAATTACGAACAAATTCGGAACTTTTCTGTTGCTGTCGTGGTTAGTTTTCTCCCCTCCTTAAAAAAGTCCATCTTATTACTTTTTGCTCATCAACATGTGAATTCTGAAGCAATTTATCTTGTTTTTTACAGGGTGTTGGAGGTGTAGGAAGTGTTGCTGCAGAGATGCTCACTCGATGTGGTATTGGTAGATTGCTTCTTTATGACTACGACACAGTAGAGCTTGCAAACATGAATAGGCTGTTCTTTCGACCAGAACAGGTGACACTGCAACTTATTTATTAGTATCCTTTTCTTTTCTTTCACTCAACATTTTCAGTAGATGAGTTATCTGGGAAAAAAAAAGAAGGAAATCCCCTCCCCCTCCTTTTCATGAAAACAAACCAACCCTGTCTGGGAATTCCCCATCCCTTGTTAGTGTTTGGGTGATTTGCCTGGTGGTGCTGAGTTCTGTGCAACCAAGAGGGAGTTCGTGCATGGTGATCACTCATGGATTACACCTTAGGGGTGATGGTGAGACTCGAGAGGGTGCTTGCACTTTCTCAACCCGACCATGGGGATTCTCAAGACGAATATTTTCTGGTCAGAGCAGGTGCACGTAGTTAACTGAACCATCATCATTTTATGTGTAGTGGGACTCTCTTCATCTTCAAAGTATATCAAGATCATACCATTAATGCCATGCATGAAAGCACTGTAGAAATTTCAACATGAACGGCCTGTTTTTCTTGATTAGATCAGGTGTTGATAGTCAACTGAACTCTCAGTATTGGGTGCACAGTGGTATCCTCTGCACCTCTACAGCATGTTAAGGGCATGGATGCCAATGGTAGGATTAGTAACATACCTTAGTAGATTTAGATCTTCTCATCTTAATTCTTCTTAGAAGCCTTGTTACAGGAAATATTTGCTCATTCACTCTTCTGAGTACTTTGAGTCACTGTCCGTGATCAAATTGACTGCACCATTGTGAAATTTGGGAGAATGAATATCTATATGGTGCATGTATCCATGCATATTTATCTTTTATGCAATGACTCTCCTTCGTGAAATTGATCTTACCGTCATGGAAAACTAACGTCCATGGTTTTAGTCTATTTTAAGTTCATTTTGCTCTTTGCATGTTCTTGTCTTTCCATGCTTGTGTTCATTATCTTTAGGTCGTAAGTTTGGGTAAATCTGAACTTAGTAAGGTGTGTATGTATAGGGTTGGTCTAATGGTAACAACTTGAAATGCGAACAACCACATAATGGGTTCCAGCTCTGTGAGTCACAAGCTTGGGAGTGTGACAACATGCAGCCATCCATGCATGGGTTCTAAGTGGGGAATGGAGAGTGATGGATCTCTCGTGGATGGCTGCCTACACCTGTGTATCCAAAGTCTGGAGAGGAAGTCCTTTTGTTGTGGCCATGGATTATTAAATTAAGGATACATGTTTGAGATTGGCATTCCCCACAACAATATATATATATATTGTAAACTTCTTCAAGGAGTAGAATTAGAATAGGACAACTGAAATGATTAAAGTTACAAATCAAATCAGTCCATTGGTATAATGACAAGTAATTCTAGCCACACACACGTCTGAAGGTAATAATGCAACGACTGACTAGAATGATGTGTGAACAAGGGGATGATTTACATGAATAGGCTTTAAACTACACAAGATATCTCAATACAAATGCTTCATCCTTACAAATTAGCCAAGGCTCCGGTGGAATAGTTCCCCCTAGAGTGCTTTCACTGATCCTCTAGCACCACTCTTGCCTCGAGTCTTTGGCATTAGACCCTTCAAGCCGTGGCTCCACTTCTTACTGCAAAAGATTGTGGGAGTGCTCCTTGCTTGGCTATCCTTGATGTGCTTCAATGTGTAGTAGATGCAATGTGTGTGTATATATCCCTTGAGTGTCTCATGAGTGTTTGTTATATACATAGTACAAAGAGTTTTAAAAACTAGTACACAGGGTCCTAAAAAAGTGGAAAAAGAAAATGATTATTATATTTCTTCACAATATTTTTAATAAAAAAAATCCCATGAATAATGCATATTTAGCATTTCGTTACATATTTAGTGCTAAAAACACATAGAAAGCTTGATCCACTACTTTAAACCGTTCAAATTCTCTACATTCTCACACACACATACTCTTCATACCTCTTAGGCACTTTACACACAAATTCTTGTATCTAGTTCCCTATTTCTACCTAAAGTTTGTAATCATCTACACACATTGTAATTGACATTTATATAAGATAGTGTAGGTAGGCTATTTGCTTATTGTTACACTTGAAAAATCTTGTCTACTCTCTCTCTATCTCTCACTCATCTCTTTTTGAGTATTAAGGTATATGCTAAAGTTCATGTGTTAGAAGATCCTGTAAACCTGTGATTAATATTGTTATTGAGGCCCATCCCACTTCCAACAGCTCCATAATTGAAGAAGAATTTGCTTTCTCATAAGATACTTATAAAGTTGTTCTTAAGAAGGATTCATATCAGATCCTCACACCTAATGAGGAGCATTGTCTATTACAAGGTGATAATAGAAGTGGTATGTTTATTTTGTCGAAAATCAGTTATGCTAATATTGCTAGGTCTTCTACACCAAAGGAAAATATAAAGTTATGGCATGCAAGATTTGGTCACATTAGTTACACAACTCTCAAGCATATGAAAGACCAAGTTACGGTTGAGAATTTACCTATTTTTGCTTTACTAGATGATGCAGAGTCTTGTGAAGGATATCTTGACGGAAAGTTTCGTAAGCTTGCATTCAAGATGCATGGATTCATCACCACCAAAAGAAAGTTGCAGATTATACATTCAGATGTTTAATGGGCCCAAAAAAGCATACTCTATCCAGTGGTATAGGTATTTTGTCACTTTTATTGATGACTATTGAAAATATTATCGGGTTCATGGATTGAAGACAAAGTTAGAAGTTTTTGCTACTTTCAAGAAGTGTATTTCTATGATTGAAAATGAAAATCAAGCTAAAATTCAGACTTTGAAAAGTGATAGAGAAGGAGAGTAAATGTCAAGTGACTTTAAGTCATATCTTGAGGACAAAGGTATCTCCCATAAACTTACCATTGCTTATACTATAGAACATAATGGTTCTCCATAGAGAAAGAATAGGACACTTCTTGAAATGGCACGTAGTATGATTTCTTCAAAAAAGCTTTCACCTAATTTTTGATATGACGTTATTCACACAGCTAATCACATTCTAAACATGTCTTCCACAAAAGCTTTGAAGGTGATTATACCTTACAAAACATATTATGGTAAGAAGCCCAATTTGAATTATTTCAAAATTTTTGGTTCTCCCTCTTATATTCACATTGAGAAGAAGGATCGTGGTAAGCTAGACCAAAAAGTTATCAAATCCATATTTATTAGTTATGCTATTGAAAGCAAAGGCTATAGATTCTATGTATGAGAAACAAGTAAAAAATCTTACTCTTACGCTCTGCATATGCAGTAGAAAGTCGAATTTGTGATAAAGATGAAGATATTTGAGAGTTTATTAAAGAAAATGACTATGCAGTTTTCAAAAAAACTTGGATTCTTATATTGAACCAGCTGCCATACATGGGGTGATCAACCTTCTCAAACCCCTTCAAAGGCTTTTAATGATAAAAATAAAGAGAAAGTTATAACCTCTACTCCTATTGAATATTATATGCCATCAACACTATCTACATCTTTTTCCGTTCCTACTCAACTCAACCTATTGAAAAACGAGTTTTTGAAATTGGAGAATCTTCAAGAGCCCTAGAGGAAAGAGTTGCAGAGGAAGAGGAGACTGTACTAGTTTTTCAAAAACTTCCAAAGTGGTGCTTGCAAACAATGCGAGACAGTGACATCCAAAGTTTTAAAGGAAGAATAAGAAGTTGAGAAGATCAATAGATAAATTATAAAGAAGCTTTTAAGATTCATAATATTCTTGCTCTTACTTCAATTGAGAATGAGCATGCTATTGTCAAAGATACTTTACATAGTCTTGTTTGGAAGAAAATAATGAAGGAGGAGATTGATTCTATACATAAGAATCAAACATGGAAGCTTTGTGTCATCTGAGTTAACAAATGTTAAATGGATCTTGAAGTTCAAAAGAAAAGCTGATGGTACGATTGACAGGTATAGAGCAAGGTTAGTTGTCAAAGGTTATGCACAAAACAAAGATATAGACTATGATGTGACTTCTTCTCCTACCTTCTATGTTAAAACTTAAGTCAAAGACAAATGTTTTGATCATAATCATCGATGATAATTATGACAAGTTTCAAGGACTTAGATCTTCAATTTTTCAAGTCAAAACTTAAGAAAGTATTTGATGTTATTGATCTTGGTGTTTTATATTACTATCTTGGCATCAAATTCATATTTAGGAATGATTGTATCTATATGACTCAACAAAAGTACATTGAGAAACTGTTAGAAAGGTTTGGAATGTTAGATTTCAAACTTAAATGGATGTTAGTGTGTCATTACAAGAAGATGCAGATTTAGGACCTTTTGATGCTACACTCTATGGTCAAGTGGTTGAATGCTTGATTCTTCTATGTAACACACGTCTAGACATTCAGCTTACAGTTTTTTAAGTGCCAAGGTTCATGCATAAATCTTTAAAAATTCATTGGAAGCTATCAAGTGAACTTTCATATATTTGAAAGGAACTATGAATTATGCAATGATTTTTCTCAAGTCCCCATATTTTGTACTTCAAGATTTTGTAGATTCTGGTTGGTAGGTGGCAAAAACACAAGAAGAAGTACAAGTGGCTATTGGTTTTATGTTAGAGAAGGCCTTATTTCGTGGCATTTCAAGAAACAACTGAAAGTGGCTACATCTTTAAGTGAAATAGAGTATAGGGCTGCCTTTATAGCTACACTTATGCTCTTTGGTTGCATAAAATTTTAGGTTATCTACATGTTTATATTTTGGTTGCTTGTACAACTACACTTGATGCTATTCAATTGCACAAAATTTTAATTTATCTTGACGTTTATGTTCATCTTCCTATGGAGATCAATTCAAATAGTCAAAGCGCTATTGCAAAGAACCCTGTTCATCATGCAAAAACTAAACATATTGAAGTATATTATCATTATGTTCGTGAGTAGATATTTAAGAAACGCATTGAGCTTATATATGTATTGACAAGTGGGAATTCGGAAGATATTTTTACCAAAGTATTATCCAAAGACAAACATTAGAAGTTATGTAGATTATTGAACCTTATGCCAATATGACATTGAGGGGGGATTGTTTGAAAACAATGTCAGGTTGACAAAATTCCAACAAAACATTAAATCAGTTGCTAGAGTTGCAGATCCAACACTAGATGCATGTTCCTTAAGGTCAGAGAAATTTGCATATGAAGTTTGATCATAATATGAACTTGTGAGGTGGTGCAAATGAGACTATTCCTTTTTTGTGTCATTTCAAGTTATGATTGTTTCACTATCTTTGTGCATGTGTCAACTTGAAGGCAATTTCATTCCCTTCTTCAGCCACTTCATATGCATGTGTACACACATACACATACATACATACATACATACGTACGTACGTACGTACGTACATACATACATACATACATACATACATACATACATACATGTATGTTTGTATGTATGTGTGTGTAATTAATTAATTAATTATTATTAGTATTGTTTTGTCCCCCCTTTTTTCTTTTTTAATTTTGTTTCCTCATTTTGGATTCATGGATATGGAAGTACAATCATTTTAGTGTTTTAGGATTCTTATGTGATTTGAGACCATCCCATGGTTAAATCGAGGCCATGCCCTTGTAGAGTCCGAAGTGCTTTTATGTTGGGTCCACATTCTATTCACCACAATGTTTCTTTCCTGCCTAGACTAATAATCTTTCATGCCATATGGCAACCTTGTAGTCCTCCTTGTATTGGCATTTTTTTGTATGAGTGTGATCTCTACGAGTGCTATGCCATAATTAGGTGTACACTTTGGTTAGGGAGTTGGTCAGTGGCTAGGTTTGGTTAAAAGTAGGTGAGACGGGATTTATCTACCTGAGTGGCAGTGAGCACCAAAATGTGGTTC
>CM035444.1:55144693-55152193 GCA_020310875.1 Ceratopteris richardii
TGTTCATCCATGAATCTGTCCAAATGAATGTTGTTTGGTACTCAGACTTATTGAGTTCAGAAATCATGGTTGCAGCTTTGATTATTTCATGGTGTTTCAATGCATTTGTATATTAGTCATCCCAGGAAATAATACGCATGCAACCTGAATTAAAGCCAAGCATAGTTCAAGATTTTGTGTTTCTTACCAACATAAGGATTGTTTTAATCTCACCTAGTGATTTACATTGCTGCATCATGTTTTCCGTCAATGAGTATTTATATGCATGTATATATGTGTATATGTATTTTTATGTTTGTATGTATGTATGTATGTATGTATGTGTGTGTGTGTTATGTATGTATGTATGTATGTATGTATGTATGTATGTATGTATGTATGTATGTATGTGTGTGTGTATGTATGTATGTGAAGGAATGGAGAGTCCTGCAGAGGCCAAATCCCGTAGGCGAGTGGGTCCTTTGTGTGTGTGTGGGAGGGGAAGCCTGCTCCCACACCCAACCCCTCTGAACCTACCTTCTTTCTGTTACCTTGCTGCCTATTCCAGTGAGATTGATTTCCCTAGGTTTCTTCAATGCTGTTGTTATACTCTGCATTTGTGTTAAGTATACTTCAGATATATAGCTTTCGATCCTTTATATACATCACCTGCGCATCCCTGCGTATAGGTTTTGATATCAAAATCTGTTTTCATACTTGGTAGATGTTCTGCACTTTAGTTGTCTTTGACTGTCGTAAGGTTTCCCGACTCCGATTTTCGTCCATCTGTAAGTACAGTTGCTCGCTGTGTTTACCTAATAACCTCAGTCCTCTGCCTGCTGCATGTTATCTTTTTGGTATACTGCCTGCTACATGTTATCTTTTTTTTCTGTACTTACTTGCCTTATATTTCCTTTCTTGTCCATTGCTGTCTTCAGTTATATACTGGATTCTATCCTTCCGTATGCTGCGCTTAATTAGTCGCTTAATTATTCAGCAATAAAGTGGTTTTTTTTTCTGTTTCACCACCATTCCAGGAATTTGGTTATCTGAATAACCTTTTATCTTACTGTTTTCCATTCTTCTGCCTAAGACCTGTTATTAGTCTCTTTTTCTTTCTTTGAGTGGTCTTCTTGTGCAGGGAGTCTTCTTTGCCCTTTGCTCTTCCCGCACCATCTCCTGCTGTGCAAAGGGACTCCTCGGTTACTCAGAATGCTTCTCAGCAGGGTGTAATCCTTGGTTTCGATTCCCAACCTGGAGAACAGCTTATCTCTTCTTTGAGAGATATTCTGAAAGATGGTCTGAACCATAATTCCAATGTATGCGGCAATGTCAAAGCATCCATTAAAAATTGGCAAGATTGTGGATAAAGTTATGGCTTTTCATAAAAAAAGATTCATTCTTTACTTAGCTAGAAAACCTTGGTAGGTGGCCGATATTGCTCAACGTTGGGATGAGTATTTCCATCGGCCCTCTTGGGCAGAGGAAGAGTTTACTTCTTGGGAAAGGACGTCATGAAGTCATTTTCAAAACTCAAGAGGACAAAGATTTGATTACAAGTCATTATGCTTTCCCCTTATTTGGGGGATTGTCCTACATTTTCGCTTAAAAGGTGATATATATATATATATATATATATATATATATATATATATATATATATATATATATATATATATATATATATATATATATATATATATATATATATATATATATATATATATATATATATATATATGTAAGGTCTCATGACCCTTACATCCCCAACAATCTCCCACTTAAGGGTCAATGTGACCATAAGTGGAAAAATATACAAAGAATGATGTAGGACTACATACTAATGTACACGAAGAGTTTGGACCTCAACCCATTCGGATCAGCCTACACCAACTGCCTCGAACAAGGTATATCCATGCACCTTAAACTGCTCTAGACTCATATCGATAAGAGTCGAGCTCACGTGTGATTGATGCAAGAACTGATTAAGTTCCTGCAAAGCTCCCACTCACCCTATGCCCGTGTCAATCATTGAACGATTGACAACTCCAAGTGCAAATGCTCCAACAACAACGACAACATTTGGTCTTGAGCATAACAACTCGTGCATCGGACTCCCGAATGCTGACCAAACATGTGCTATCCTTGCTAACCTAAGTATGTCAGCCATGCCTGTATCCAAGGCATCCAAAGCACTATTGTCAAGACCAACATGTCCTGACATATCTGTGCCAACATCTGGCATGAGCGAACCCAAGAATGAGTGCATGATCGGTGACTCATCAACATCTAAATCAGTCATCGTATCAACCAAGGATATATCTAACTTCGCACCCTGAGAGCTAGTATGCTCTGGCATACACTGTGTATGATAAGAGCTATCCTGCTCTACCACACCAAGTGTATCATCATGCTCCACATGAGCTAACTGCACAACATCAGCACCAAGATCAAACTGATGATCAAACTCTAACTGAGTATCGTCACAATGCTCTACATGAGCATTCACATCATGCTCTAAAGCATCCGAATGATCATCCAAAGTGTGCTCCATAAGAGCATCCACATGATCAATAAAATCGTGCTCTATATAAACATCATGAGCATCCAAAACATGCTCTACATGTGCATCCATCAGAGCATCTGAATCTTGCTATACCTGTGCATCATGAATGTCAACAGACCTATGTGTAGGTAGATGAAATGAGAGGTGATGAGTCTCACATCGCACATAAGGCTGAACTCCCACTGAGACGAGACTGTCTCTCACATGGAGTACTTGCAGTGGATACTTATGCCCAACCCTAGCACCTCTGACAAGCATAAGCTGTCCTAACTGCAACTGAAAATGATGCTAACCAAGGAATGCATAACATGTGCTCTCCTGTAAGTTGTAACCGACTAAGCAAGCTCATAGGGAATGAAGGCACATAGCGTACATGTCTGAGTACAAGTGATGCTCCACTAGGTAGCATAAGGCATACATATCCTGTACCCTCAATGTCATATGTCGTACCATCACGTAGGTGCACATATCCACGACTCTTACCTGAGAATCGACAAAACCACTCACGATGTGCAATAACATGAAAATTGGCTAATGCATCAAGAAGCCAAGCCATATGTGTGCTATCCAATGAACATGAGGATTCCTGAGATGAACCATAGGAGAAAGTGATATCATCATCACTAGCATAATCAACGGCCATAGACTTGTCTGAAACCACTACCTGACCTGCATCACATGTATGTCTCTGAAGTCGTCGTCGCATCTGCTTGAAGCAACGTCGTCGAGTATGGCCCTCACGACTACAATGGAAACATCGAAGTCGTCGATGTGATCTATGTCTTACATGAGTCAATGGACTCTCATACATATCATGGAGTCTCTTCCATAATGCACTACTTGTGTCCCGTACATAACATACTCATATAGAGAATCCACAAGTTGTAATCGAATAGTGGAGCTTGCCAATGCATCTATATCCATCTATATGTTGTCGGGCATGTCAAGAGGCCTCTATGCATCTCTATGCACGTACATGCGTAACCCTGCACGAATCAATGTATGCCACATCTGAGCTTTCCGTCTCGGAAAGTCAGTGCCATCAAACCGAGAAGACACCATGCTCGCAATCCAAGAGACTATAAATATAATAAGAGACTAGAAACAATACTCTTATCACCAATAGGATCACAGGTGCATATCCATATGCATAACTCATATCACAAATATTTCACTGGAGAAGAAACCATGTGAACCACATGTCACATAACCATGCATCTAGCATGCACATAAAAACATGAGCATAAGTCTACCCACCAAGTCTCCAAACTGACCAAGTGAATGTGAATGAATCGTGGAAAAATTCGACAGCGTATCCTCTATAAAATGAGCAATCAAAGAAGATAACCAGTAGAAAAAGAACAATGAGTAATTTGTCACCACCTATCAGTGATCCAATCAACGATAATGGCAAATATATATGCCAAAAAACTGATGGTAATACATGCCAATACATCTTCCACTCAAGAATGAATTCTTCAAGATGGTCCAACCTGTCACGGATAACCTGTAACCAAGTCCAAATGAATGGAGATAAGTAATGATCCAAATATATCTTATGAGCTTTAAGATCCACTAGAGTTCTCGTCTAGTATAAAAGCCGTCGAAATTTCGACAACATCTCCTCTGTAAAATGGACTCTGAACCAAATAAACCATGTGGGAATCACCGTCCACGTATGCCAAGGATCACACTAACAAATAAGATATCAAATCAATGACCATATGCTAAAATAATAGCCAATCAACATGACAAAGGGATGTGCAATTAAGGCTCCAATTCGGATGCAAAGAAAAACAAGGATATAAGTACCAATCAAGATCCAAAATCAATTCTCATAAAATTATGTGAAAGTGGTAAGTAAATCCATAACCAAGTGGCATAAGCAAGATATAGACCATAATGCTACTATACATCCACTAACAATGCTATGATCAAGCTCATGATGACATAAACCTCAAAAAAGGTATACCACAATGTAATCTCACACGTCAAACACGTGACAAGATCATGCTCTACTCTCATATGGAGGAGCTACCATATTGATCAGACATGGACAATGCCCTCAAGCTCTAAAAATAAGAGCTCGCACACGAAAAATTCTCTCTCGAAGAAGTTCCACAACAAAATGAACCTCCAAAAGCAATTAGGGTTCTTATGGTGAAAATATGTCGCTCTGTGCTTTTCTATTTCAGAAATGATAACTTCTGAATTTTAACTTTTCCTCATCAGTAAATGCCAAAAAATCTTTCTTGGCTATGTAACGATCTATAGAACGCCTCAATTGGAGGTGTGTAGCTCAAGATATACACAAAACAAGCATTTGCTATCAATTTCACCTTCACCTAGAGCACTGTTGCTCAGTATTCTGCATTTTCGACAACCTAATACTCAGAATTTGGAATTTTTTTCTCCAAAATTGTAGCTTCAATTCCAAGCTATACACATCAAGTTGAATCGCTTGAATCCGACTTGTAAAACTCAAGATATGGCCCAAAAACTGACCTAATATCCAAGTGATTATAAATTCGTCTTCTACATCAATCTGTGTTTTTCAAATTTTCGGCGATTTAGAACTCCGAATAAGGTTATGTGCTCCTTGTGAATTGTAGCCTTCTATCTCAGCTACACAAAGAACTTTAAAACGTACCAATATGAGCTTCCTAGCTCGAGTTATGGTCAAAATACTGAACAACTGTCGAGAGGTGCCGACATTCACCTCTTGTGACCTAAGTTTCCATTGAAGCTTCTTGCACACCAACCTTCAACAAACTTTGATACCAATGAAGGGCTTTGGTGTGTAGAATAAGAGGAGCAAGGAGGAGATGGAGGGAGAGAGAGGAGAAGAGAGACGCGCACACATGTGTAGAAGCCTCGAAACCCACATAATGATCTCTGTTGAGGCAATGGTCTATAAATGATGTATATATATATGAATATGCGGGTAAGGTTACATGACCCTTACATCTCCAACATGGACCTCCTTTCAGATAGGCTTATATACATGTCATGTATCATCCCACATGAAAAGCATAATGAGTTTTTGGAAGAGATTGGCTACTATGTGGATGAAAGGGGAAATCCAGCTTTTGCTTCACCTACTTGTTGGATGAGAGCTTCACTTGTGAAGTCTCTATTTTGATGGGAGAACTTTGGATATGCACTTTCCACAGTGCAGCCACATGCCTTGAAAGTATTGGCTCAAGATTGCTCATCCAGTGCATGTGAAAGGAATTGGAGCGCCTATTCCCTCGTACATGCAAAGGTGAGGAATAGGTTGAGCACACAACAAATAGAGAAGCTAATTTATTGGCGCACAAATTTGAAAATGATGGAAGCTATGATGACAATGGGGAATCCGAAGCAAGTAAGTATTTATGTATTATCAATTTTTCATTTATGTACATATTGTGTATAAATTTTAAAACATATTAACTTTTAATTGTTGATTCTCTCTTTTATTCTAGGTGAATGTGGACATATTTCGATCATCAATGAAAGATATGCCTCGTTCCACAAACGATGTGGTTGATCATGATGAAGAGATGATATTTGCTGATCTTTATAGAGAACTTACATCTATTGATGTGAGAGAAATCAGAGGTCAAAGAAGAGACAAAGAAGTGCCTATTCGTGGTCACGGGAAAGGATTGACTATTCGGCGTGCATCTACCACATTAAGAGGAGGACAAAGAGATGAAGCATGCACAAGTAGACAACCGCAAACATATAGAAGGAGAAAAAGCATTCCTTCTTATGATGCATTGGAAAAGGAGCCCCATTTTGATGATGAGGGAAATCGTATTGGTGAGGAAGAGAGCTTGGCATCATCTACCTATGAAATGACTACCTTTGATTCACTAGCTGATGCTTCTTCCCATGACCATAGAGATGATGAGAGTGATGCTCATGGTTCCACTAGTGACTTTGAAGTATAATTTGTAATTTTGATGGATATGTTTGCTTACTTGTTTATAGCTGAAATGGATATTGCTAAAAATATGAATTTTATCATCATGTTTATTGCTTCCTGCTGGAATGTATTGTGTAGCAAAAATCTTAAATTTAAAATTTAAAAGTGTGCTTGTATCTTATGAATGTACTAATATCATACGGGAAGCCTCGAATGTTAAGGTACGTACGTAGTACTGTATTTTATCGTACTGTACAAATCGTACTAATCATACTAATCATACCTAAACTATTATGGGTCGATCTCAACTCCTTATTTGGGCATTTTTCAAGATGCACAGACTTGCGGCTTCTGTGTTGGAATGTGTTCGAATTTCGATCCGAGCGTCTTTGAAACAAGACAAGGCTCTAGCCTAGAGTTTAACCTTCAAGGCCCCCTCAAGGTATGAGTCATGAATTAGCACACACATCCCCCCCTCCCCCCCCCCCCCCCCCCAAAAAAAAAAAAAAAGAAAAAAAAAAAGCTTTGTCTTGACTTAGTCCCGACTAAGTCTTGATTCAATGTACCGTGTCCCATGCACATATGGTTCACAATTTCTGAGTTAATAGTTATACAGCTGCCCTTGAATCCCATGCACAAATTGGAAAAGCATCATCATCATCGTGTATGAATCATGATGCATGCATGATCAATTGAAGGTTCAAGGCCGACAATGTATGCATCATGATTCATCATCATGTATGCATGATGCATCATCAAATTCAAGCATCATCATCATGATTCATGTATGCATGCATGCATGTATGCATCTATCAGTGTACGGTGTTAAATGATGCATCATTGCATGTCATGAATCACATGTGACAAGATGCATCATGCATCCATGATTCATCATCCTAAATTCTACGCTTGAAATGCGAATTGGATCGAATTTTTTTGTTTTTGACTCTTGTGTAGCCCTCACGCAAAGCGGGAGGAGAGTGGGACTTCGTGGAGAAATCAAAGGCTTTGCCTAAAGGAAATTCGATAGTGAAATGTAAAT
>CM035444.1:55164693-55217193 GCA_020310875.1 Ceratopteris richardii
GAGTGTAAGCAATAGTGAGTTGATGAGTGATTCATTCCTCTTTAAGAAGTGACTTAAAGTCCTTTAACATGTACTCTCCTTCTTATTACGATTCTTCTTCATTTCTAGAACATAAAGAACATTAGAAATAGTGAAATTTCCACTTGCTCTTGACTTTAAAGTAACTTCTGCAACACCAACAACATCCAAGTCATTGTCATGGACATGAAGGAAACACCCCAAGATCGAGTGTATATTTGCTGGATTCTGACATCCACAGGTCTTGTTTTGAATTGATGACATCGTCAATTCGTAACCGCCCTTGGAAAACCTATATAAGGAGGGGTTTGCCACATACATTCTGTTCCAGTTCTATTTCTTGTCCTTTTCCTTGTTCTAGTCTTGATTAGTCTAGTTCTTGGACATCTAGTAATCTCATAGTACGAGATCTTGTCAAGTTATTTGTTGTATCTAGTTTATCTCCCTCAAGGGAGTTCTTGTGATTCAGATATTGTGTTTCTTACCTACGGTCTTGGGTTGTGGGATCTCTTGTATTCCGTCTAGTGCAATTATCCATACCTATTTGCCACGGGTTGTGGACTTCTTGTATCAATTGCATATTCTTGTATTATTTTTCCTACGTGGGTGATCTTGTAATCAGAAGTATAATTCCGAAATCTTATTTAGTCTAGTCAAAGGGCATAATCTAGTGCTCCCATGACAGTTTTGACCATCTTCTATGGTCACGCTTCTACTCAAAGAGTTAGAAAGGGAAGAAAACACCTTCTTGCATTGAATGTTAATTGATCAAAAGCTATATCTTCAATAATGATACAAGAAAAGGATTCTTCATTTGAGGACTTGGGTTTTGAACCATCTTCAACATTATTAGTTGATGCTCTTTTTTTTCTTATTGAAAATGCTCTTTCTACATTCTGCTATAAAATGACTTGGTTTCTTGCAATAATGGCATATATCTTTCTTTGAAGTGGATGTAGTTTAAGTAGCCTTCTCTTTGGGTGTGGAGGTAGTTGAAGTAGATGTGGAAGAAGATGTAGAGAAAGACTTTGAAGTAGATGACTCACTTTCCTTTTTGCTTTGTTGATTCTTCTTCTCCTTCTTTGTAGTTTCCTTCTTCTTCTTTTCTTTAGACGATGATACCATCGCTTGATCATTCTCTTCCATACTCTTCTACTGATCTTCATCTTGAAGTAAGAGGAAGTGCAAACTCTTCAAATGATATTTCTCTATCTCTTATAGCAAATCATCAACAAAATCCACAACAAACTTTCTAATGAACGGTCATAAAATGTCATTCATAACATCATGAAAGTAGCATGTGCATTAGTCAAATCAAATGGCATAACTATATACTCATAATTCCCAAAATGGGTCATGAAAGCTGTCTTATATACATCTTGCTCTTTTACTCTAATCTTAAGATGGTGGTATCCACTTTTCAAATCTATCTTACTATATACAACTGCGCTACCTAGAGCATCAAGGAGATCATCTATCTTGGGCATGGGATATCTATGCTCGAAGCACATCCTTTAAGATCCATATTTCTTCTTCACTAGAAGAACTGGTGATGCAAAGTTCGAATAGTTGGATCTGATCAGGCCTTTCTCCATATACTCGTCCACGAGCTTGTGGACTTCATTCTCCTCCTGCAAACTCATTTGAAATGGTTGTTGAGCAGTTGGACTCGCTCCTAGTACCAATTTGATTATATGCTCAATGTTCCTGCAAAGAGGTAAACCCGAAGGTAATTCTTTAAAAAACAACTCTTGGAATTTTGCTCTTACTTTATTCGAAAGTACTCGAGCATTCCATTTAGAGTTTCCTTGACTGTAAGAATCCATCACTACACGTTAAATACACGAAACAAAGAATATAAATATACAGTTATACTTACAATACATCATGAGCAACTTGGTTGCGGTCACCAATCTGGTCTCTTGGAGATCTAGCTTTCCATGGATTAGGAATCGCGTCCCTTCATGCTCAAACTGATAAACATGTGAAGGAGAATCTATGACTCGTCGTTTCCTAACATCCTACTTTTTACTCAGGAGTACATCAAAACGGGCCAATCGTGGTATCTCAAAATCCAATTTGTCCTCATAGGATTGGATCCGGATGGGTAGACTACTACTCGTCGGTCCTATATCTCAGTACCATTCCCATTGGCTAACTCGACGGTGTAGGCATACTCTCATTGCACAGTGTCTAAGTGTAACATTCTAACAAGTCGGGAACCAATGATATTATGCGTAGACCCAGTGTAAAAGAGGAACTTGATAGGTTGTCCTTCCACAAATCCTCTCATAAACAATGAGTTTTGTATCAAGGAATCGGTATCCTTTGTGTGCCATTGAAAGCAAAGCGTTTGGCAGAGAACACACCTTCTTTGTGACCGTCATGGGCAATATAGGAGATGATATTTGAGATGGAGAATCACCGAAATCCTCATCTACATTGCTCCCTGCTGGTGTAGGATTTATGACTTTGATCATTGCTATATTTAACTTCTTGGGACAGTCCTTAAAGCTGTGTGTACCATGAGGAGGTGTCTCCTACTAATGCCATGTCGCGTAATGCCTGGAGAGCTCGATAAGTGATGCAATCTGTGTCCATGCTCTGGATCCTATGTAATAGGCACACTGTCTAGAATAGTGCCTCTACTAGCATCGGTGGTGCATCGAGCTCTTCTCTAATGATATTATGTGGTACCGAAGGCTTGCTGCGGATGAGTCTGGCAATCATGAGAATCTGTGGCCTCTCCAATGCTGTCCATGTGTATGTAGCTAATCCCAGCCCCCATATGGCTGCTCCATACATGAGCGCCGGTGTGACCAAAGTGTCTAAGAGCCACCCCTTTGTGCGGGGCTCCTGAAAGTATGCCTAGTGGCACCGTCTCTCCATCAAGGCTAGTGCTGCGTATCCACGTGTGATGCGATCCTGGGCTGCCTGAGAGAGAGAGAGAGAGAGAGAGAGAGAGAGAGAGAGAGAGAGAGAGAGAGAGAGAGAGAGAGAGAGAGAGAGAGAGAGAGAGAGAGAGAGAGAGAGAGAGAGAGAGAGAGAGAGAGAGAGAGAGAGAGAGAGAGAGAGAGAGAGAGAGAGAGAGAGAAAACTGTAGAGGCTGCTGTGAATGTCGCTCCGAGGTAGACATATGATCCGACTACCACAATCAGTCCACCTCCTGCTGTGAAAGAACTGTGTCTCCTCACCTATGCTGATGTACGAAAAATCATAACCTTGTAGACTCTGAAACCAGCATAATATCATCAACATATAAAAGAATATGAACAGTGGTCCCTCGTATCTCAACGCCCTCCCCTCTTTGCTATCGTATGAAGTCCACTATCTCATCAATGTATAGACCAAAGAGGGTGGGTGATAAAGAGCACCCTTGCTTCACCCCAATGGTGCTAGCAAGTGAGTGGGATAAGCCACTTGGACATCTGACTCTACCAGATACTCTCTCATATAAGGCATAGACCCCCCATATCATTTCATTTGGAGCTCCGATATCGAGTAGGCATCTGAAGAGTTGCTCCCTAGGAACTGTGTTGAAGGCTTTGCGGGAGTCCACAAAGCAGCCGTATAATCTCCTCTTCCTCACTTGTCTGGTCGATCAGGCATCTTAGAGTGAAGATTTGGTCAATGGTAAGAGTAATCTCGTCTAAAACTTACCTATCCTGGAGCCCTAATACCCTTCCTCTCGGCGAGAGTGCTCAACTTTGTCTCTAGCATTACCCCATATAATTTGGCCAATATGGGGCCAATCATGATCGTCCGATATGTGGCTGGATCCATAACATTGCTTTACTTATGAATGGGCACTATGGTGTGCTCAGTCCATGAGTAAGTGAACCCTTCAACCAGTCCACAATTGAAGAGAAGAGATGGGCAAAGAGTGGTGCCAAAGTCGTGCATCCGTAGATGAGGTGCTATGCCTGTAAACTGAACAGGTCATGGGCTCTGCCATGCTGTAAATGGGAAATAGTGCGGCTCACCATAGTCGGTGTGAAGAAGTAAGAGGTAGTTGGGCGTGAGCTCTCTGTCTTGGGGATTGGGGGCTAGTCTGGGATCTGGTATAGGCTCTATACATAGCTATGCCAAATGCTCGGGTCTCAAATGGGTGTCTGTTGTCTCCTCTCCCTGAGATGTCGCCACACCACTGCACTATCCCGACTCATGAGCAAATGGTAGATATTTGAGTAGTATCTCTCCTCCCATTCCCGACACTTGTGGCGAGTAAGGCTCTGCATGCACAAACGTTGTGCCTGTTTGTGTGTAACATCCCCTCTAAGCTCTAAAATCCGTAGATGCTTCCTTAGTTCTCGACAATGTCCATTATACCAATAGTTCTAGGGCATGGATCCTGTGCATGGCGCATGTGTATGTGTGCGATGTGGAAAGTTGAGGATGGCTGAGTCATGAAGGATGGCGGTGATATGTGATGTAACTATGTCCAAAGATGAGAATGGATCAAGGGAGAGTAGCCTGGTGTATAAGTGGTGTGTGTAAACATGTGAGAGCTCATGTGTGAAGTGTATGGTGGTATGTGGCTCAATGAGTGAGGGATGGTCTAATGGGATAGGAGATGAAAGTGTGATGTGATAAACGTATGGTGAGCATCAAGTGGGCGTCGTCAAATACTAAGTGAGGGGATAAGTGAAGCTCGAGAGATGGTACCCAAAATGTAGTCGACCGTGCTCTCATCCCCTTCGTGATGGAAGCAAGTAAGTTTGTCCGAGTCTGGTCAACGGTGCATCCCATTATATATAAGGAGATGGTGTCGGCTTCCTAGCTCAACTAGATGTATGCCATACCTGTGGTGTCATCCGGATCTCTGCCACTCATGAGATGTGGATGGTCCATGCCATATGCCTTCCACTGACGTGACTGGATGCGGCCATTGAAGTCCCCCATAAGGAAGACTTCACCTAGGGTGTTGTAATGTTGTATATGATTTGAAGTGCTGCGGTGAGTCTCTATCTCGAGTTGGTCCCGCAAGGTCCTGTCCTACGTATCGGGATCCTCCTGATGGGAAGTAGCATATGGCTCCGGTGCTATCTCCATGTAGACCCACATGTATCATGCCTCCTCGTCTCTTCCTATGATATGGATCCAGCTTTGTATCTCCTGTCTAAATATGATGGCGACACCCCCTGATCCTCGTGCTTTACTCTGTCTCGTCGTGGTCTTGAATGCAGATTCCCAATGAAAACTTGCAATGCGAGGTAGGGCTCTCTCTGGGCTCTCGTGGGTCTCTCTGATGCAAGCAAAGTCACGAGTGTCTAGGATCTCTTCCGGTCGGTGTGGTCGTGTCCAAAGTGCTCTGTTGCAGTTCCACACTACTCCTCTTAGTGGTGACTCCTGATATGGTGTTGCCTCATAGGCCGTGTATCGCTATTTGATATGGAGTCCTTTGATGAAGACTTTACCGTCTCGATAGAATGCCTTCTTTCCCTCTCGTCGCACCTGGATAATCTGTGGCATACATATCCGGCGGTGATCTATCTACATCCTCGTGAGATCCTCGTCCACATATAAAGCTCCTCTGGGTAGTCCGCACAATACTAGTCGTCGTCGGAAGAAGGCAATACGTGTATCCTCAGAGCTCATACCGAGGATGAGTGCTTGTGGTCCAGACGTGTCTCTACCAACCCTCCATGCCTCTGTGAAAGGCATGCTCTCGTATCCCAAGCATCGGCACATGTCAGTGGCATCTTCATCTGGTGATCTTCCTTTTGAGAGCCCCGTAATCGGTACATGTAATCGACGTGTGTGTCGAAGCCTCTCTTTCCTCGAAGGTGCCCACCAGACGTGTATCTACCAACCCTCCATGCCTCTGTGAAAGGCATGCTCTCATATCCCAAGCATCGGCAGATGTCAGTGGCATCTGCATCTGGTGATCTTCCTTTTGAGAGCCTCGTAATTGGTACATGTAATCGACGTGTGTGTCGAAGCCTCTCTTCCTCGAAGGTGTCCTGGACTCTAGAGAGATCTCCCTTCCATGCCTCCTCACTGACTTCCTTCTTGACCCTCTTGTGAACTACGTCCACCCATGTCTCCCGAGTGAACTCCACTTCTGATTTGATTTCCTTGTTGAGCTCTTGCGTGAGTTCTTCCACCTGAGAGATCTCTCCTTCCTCTTTAGCCCCGGGGATCTGCAAATGAACAATTTCTCTTGAAGGCAGTGGGTTTAAGCCTTCCATTCGTCTCGTTCCTCTTTGATGTCTTTGATTTGATCTTCCAAGGCTTTAATCTTTTCAAAGGCTCTTCTCATTTCTCGATTTAATGCTTTGTCTTTCTCTTTTTTTACTTCTTTGATAGCTTTACTGATAATCTGTTCCACCTCTTTTTTTTTTTTTTTTTTTTTTTTTTTTTAAATTGTGACATTCTATTTGCAGGTGGTGTAGCCTCACTCTGAACCTTGTGACTTGAGCATCTGTATACATAATTGATGTTGTGCTTTGGGTTAAGCACTTAGTGAGAACATCTGCATGGTTATGTGATGTATGGACCTTAACCAATGTGATAAGGCCATCCTCAAGCACCTCTCAAATGAACTGATATCGGACATCAATATGTTTTGTGCGTGCATGGAACATGGCATTCTTTGCCAAACATATGGCACTCTAGCTATCACAACCAAGCATAGGTGCTCTATCATGCAAACCAAACTCACTGCAAAGACGTGCTAACCATATTGCTTCCTTGGAAGCTTCAGTGGCTGAATTATATTCAGCCTCAGTAGTAAACAAAGCAACGATCTTTTGCAGTCTGCTGCACCATGATAAAGCACCACCTGTAAGAGTGAAAATATAGCCACTTGTGGATTTCCGTGTATCCACATCACTATCTCAAGATAGATTTGACTGCTTCCCAATGAGCTCTACGAGGATTAGCCATGAATCTGCTCACAACTCCCACTGCATGAGCAATGTATGGCCGAGTAGCAACCATAGCATACATAAGTGAACCACAAGCTGATGCATATGGAACACTCTTCATGTAATTGGTTGCATCATCATCTTTGGGACCGTCATCCTTGGAAAGCTTAACATGTGGCTGCAATGGCACTCCAAGAGGCTTAGCATCAGCCACATTAAATCTGTCCAGCACTTTTTCGATGTACTTTTCTTGGGATACATGCAAAGTATGCTGCTGTCTATCCCTTTTATACACATACCAAGAATATGCTCAGCTTCCCCAAGGTCTTTCATTGAGAATGCAGAGTTCAGCTGCTGTTTTAGAGCATTCAGTGTGCTCTTTTTCTTCCCAGCCAGCAGCATATCATCTACATACAGTACAAGAATGATTGGGCTGCCATCTTCATCCGTTTTGGTGTACAAACAGTGATCTGCATGGCTTCTTTTAAACCCATGTTTGAGCATAAATGCATCAAACTTCTTATACCATTGTCTTGGGGCCTGTTTCAGTCCATATAAGCTCCTTTTCAGCTTGCATATCAGATGCTCCTTTCCAGGAATGGCATATCCTTCTGGCTGTTTCATGTACAGCTCTTCATCTAAATCACCATGCAAAAAGGCTGTTTTAACATCCATTTGGAATAGTTCCAAATCCATGGCAGCTGTGAGAGCAAATAACACACGTAATGTAGTCATTTTAACCACTGGAGAGAACACTCCTTGGAAATCAATGCCCTCTTTTTGGGCATATCCCTAGCAACCAGCCTTGCCTTATACTTGGGTTTGCCATCAACAGTTTTGATTTTGTATACCCAGTTGTTGGGAATGGCCTTCCTTCTTTTGGGCAACTCAACCAAATCCCAAGTATCATTTGCATGCAAGGCCTTTATCTCTTCCAGCATGGCTAACTCCCACTTCTTCTTGTGCTCACATAGCTTTCCCTCTTTATAAGTAAGAGGCTCACCCTCATCTGATAACATAATATAATGTATAGAGGGGTCATATCTATTCACTGGCCTCCTAGGACGTGTAGATCTTTTTACCCAATGATCCACATTACCAGGCAATGGATCTACATCAGGAGGTACATCAACATCTTCATTGTTAATGGGCTGTTGTACATCATTTCCAGCCCTATTTTCAGCATGAATAGGTGGCTGCATATGCCCTTCTGGAGCCTCTTCTTGCTGTCCAACATCATCTCGCTCAATAACCACTGGATTATCTATATTTTCAGCCATATGTGGTGCATCCTTAGGGTCTGAAATAGGTCTAACATGTGGCTGGTCTTGCTGAAATGTGACCTTTTTATGGTCATGTTTCGAGGCAACATTATTTTGTAGCAGCCTTGCCTCATTAAAAACAACATCCCAGCTGCGTATGACCCTCTTGAGCTGAGGTAATCATATCCTATAACCCATTTCACTTTCTTCACCATAACTCATGAAGAGGCCTTTAATGGATTTAGCATCAAGCTTACTCCTCAACTCAGGTCTTATATGTACAAAAGCTTCACAGCCAAAGACACGTAAGTGATCATATGAAGCAGCATAGTTGGTACTCGTACGCGCACGATTAAAATCGTACGTACGAGTTGTACCGTACGTACTCGTATATTCTCGTACGAAAATCGAAAAAAAAATCACTTACTCGGCTTTTGATGCGTGAAACGGTTCATTTGAACCTTGCTTGCTCTCGGGTTTTTTGCTTCCGCGCAGTGGCTGTGTGCATTAGATCCATTTGAGGCACTTGTACACCTCTTCTTGACCCTCCTAAGCTTCGCTAAAGCCTACCTAGGTCCTCTCTCATCTTGCCGATCATTCCATTTATCTCTTTGAGCATTCCAAGCTTCATACATACCACATTTTACTTTATGTGCAACCCTTAATTGTCCAATAGCAATGGTGAAAGATAAACATGAAGCTTTCACTCTCCATTGCATTGGTGTTGAAAAGGACACCAAGAAGTCCAATTCACACCATTGGACATGCAAATATTGTGGAAAGAGGTACACTAGTGGAGCTACAAGGCTCATACAACACCTCATAAAGGTTGGCGGGCAAGTGGCGGCATGTAAAGAAATATCGGACCACATTGCCAATGATATTAGATGAAAGCATTTGGGCCTTTCATCCGGTGGCCCTTCACATGTAAGAGGGTATAATGCTTCTCCTCCTCAACCATCAACCCACTCAAATGTCCCCGAAACATCACAAGATGCTCAATCACATTTTCAAGCATCAAATACACCAAATATTTCACAATCACCAACGGTGAGAACTTCTACATATCAAAGGCAAGGTGAATTAGGAGATGCTCCGGGGCATACGCGGACATCTCTCACATGGCTCAAGGAGAAGCAAAAGATCGCGGATTTGAAGATCACTAAATTGGTAATTTAAAAAAAATAATAATAATCTTTTGAATTCAAAGCAATGGAAGGCTACTCTGAAGGCAATCTCGGAGATGGGCCCATGTTAGGGATGGACAGGGCCTTCTTATTCGGATTTAATAAGAAGAAAATTGATGAAGAGAAGAAGAAAATTGATCTCTCTCTTCTTCCTATGAGAGAGAAATGGTCTAGGTATGGATGCACGATCCTCTCCGATGGATGGAGAGATAGAAAGAATAGGAACATGATTAACATTCTTGTATCATGCCCAATTGGTAGATTCTTTCTACGTGCGGTAGAGGTGGGCAAAAAGGGAAAGAAGACCACCGGAGCTTTCATATATTGACACATCAAGAAAACAATAGAGGAGATAAAATCTTTAATTTTATTTGTTATTTTTGGAATTTTTATTTTTCAAATTTTTTTCATTAATGATCATTGATAATATATTAATCCTTAGAAATTTCAACTTTATATGCATAGGTGGGAGCGGAAAATGTTGTGCAAGTTGTTACAGACAATGCGAGCAATTGTCGGCATATGGGGAAGCTCTTAGAGGAAGAATATAAGCATATTGTATGGACTCCTTGTGCTACACATTGCCTTGATCTATTGATGGAGGATATAGGTAATTCTATTTTTTGTGTAAAGTTTTTAAAATTTATCATGCTTCATGAATCATGTAGATCTAGTATCCACACATGTGCACATGCATGTGCGTGTGCGTGTGCGTGTGCGTGTGCGTGTGCGTGTGCGTGTGCGTGTGCGTGTGCGTGTGCGTGTGCGCGTGCGCGTGCGCGTGCGCGTGCGCGTGCGCGTGCGCGTGCGCGTGCGCGGCCCGTGTGGCATGTGCATGTGCATGTGCATGTGCATGTGCATGTGCATGTGCATGTGCATGTGCATGTGCATGTGGCATGTGCATGTGGCATGTGGCATGTGCATGTGCATGTGGCATGTGCATGTGGCATGTGCATGTGGCATGTGTCAATATGTTTCTGGCTTTCATGAATCATTATCATGATGTATGTGTGGATGTTTCTATTTGCAAGGAAGCTTTCATGGGTAAAGGCTTGCACACAAAAAGCCTTTAGCTTAGTGATATTTTTCACACAGAAAGGGAAAGTCTTATCCATGTTTAGAGAGCATAGTAAACTTGAAATCAAAAAGCTCGCTACCACTCGCTTTGCATATATGTGGATTGTGCTTTCACACCTTCTTGAGGTCAGAATCCCTCGTAGACAGACAGTGGTCTCTCCTCTATGGAATGATTGGGATGAGAGCTCATTGGAGGAATCAAAGAACATGCAGAGGCTATGCTTGGATGAGGAGTTTTGGGAGAATGTGAAAGTTGTCTTAAATACTTTGACACCTATTTATAGAGTTTTACGCATGATAGACTGTGAGGGTGCCACATTGGGGCTCCTCATACATATGATGAGGAGAACCATAGATGATATTAGGGAAGCCACTCTTGTCACTACGGAGCAAGCCAATGAGGTGCTTGAGGTAAGAAATGTTGTAATTTATAAATTACTAAATTGAAAAGCATGTTGCATTCCTTAATTAATAATTTTCAAGTACTTATAAGTTGTTTCTTTTTTCATTAGGTGACGTTGAGGAGATGGACATGGATGCATAGACCCATTCATGGATTTGCGGGTCTATTGCATCCTGCATTTAAAAGCCCGGCACTATATACAGATATGGAGTTACTTTCAGATAGACTTTCATACATGTCACGGGTTGTTCCCTCTCACTTGCATAATGAGATCAGTTGTTACTTGGACGAGAGAGGAAACTTGGCATTCACATTCCCTTCATGTTGGGGTAGGGCTTCGATGGTGAAGCCTCTTTTTTGGTTGCAGAATTTTGGATTCAGCTTCTCCACTTTATCTACATATGCCATTAGGGTTCTCTCACAGGATTGCTCATCCGGAGCCTGTGAGAGAAACTGGAGTGCCTTTTCTCTTATTCATACAAAAGTAAGGAATAGACTCTGACCAGATGGAGAAGTTGATTTACTGCCGTACTAACTTGAGGATGTTGGAGAACATACCAAACATAGAGACATTGAAGTAAGTGAGTGTAACTTAATTTTTATATATAGACTATACATTATAAATTATATGAATTTGTAAATGACTTTGAAATTTCTTTCTATTTTAGGTTGATGTAGATACATTTTGGCCATTATTGAGCACCATGCCTCGCCCAGGAGATGAGATGCATGAGGATGACGAGGAGTTCCTATTTGTTGAGCTTTATGGGGAGCTATCCTCTATAGATGTGAGGCAAACTCGGAGCCGTACCAGTACCAGTAGAGGCATCAGAGTGGTCCGTGGTCGTGGGAAGGACTTGATCATTCGACGTGGATCGAGTTCTACCACTATGCATGGAGAGGAGGTCGGTACGAGCAGAGCACCCCTACATACGGCCACATATATGAGGAGGACGATCTTACCTCCTCAACATCAACATCATTCCTCTTAGTTTGATGATGAGGGGAATGTTATTAGTCCCATAGAGAGTCCAGTGTCATCTACTTATGAGATGACATCAAAGGATTCTTTAGATGAGCCAGATGACTCCGATGATGACATTGAGTGATCATTGATGATCATGATTCACGATTCATATGTATTGTGATTTATCATATATGATTTGACATTTATGACATTATGACATTATGATAGTTGGCATTTGTTTTTATGATCGTGGTCCATGGACATTGGTGATCATTGATGACTCATGAGTTATGATTGATGATGATGATGTATTATAATGTGTGTGACTCAGGGCATGATTATAAATTATAATTTATATGTTTTGCTTGAAACTTTGAAGTTTGATTGTTGATCATTGACACCATTGTTGCACATAGCACTCTGCACAAGTGATGTTGCACAAATTACAATGCTCATGTATGATGTGAGTCCAAAGTCGTGAAATAAATGATGCACAATTTGAATGGTAAATGCACATTGCCTAATGCACAATGCACAAAATGCAAATTAGTAAAATTGCATTGCATAAATGATAATGTTACTGCTTACACATTTGTGATTTGTCCTTGTTAATTGCAATTTGCATATTGCACATAATGTGGATGCACAATGCATTTTATGTGAAAGTTGAAAGTTCAAACACTGAAGTCTGAATCATAGATGCACATTGCGCATAACTTACATGCGTCATGTATATAATATATATGACATATGTATTATGGTCCATGGAGATATTTCACATCCATCTTTGCTAGATTAGCTATGTATATATGTATTTTACATACAACTTATGAAATTTCAAAATAACTATTAAAAAAAGGGGGGAAGAAAATTTTGTACTAATATCGTACGGATTCGTACCTCATGATTAGTACGTACCTAGTATAGTACTAATACGTATCGTACCCGTCGTACCGATCGTACCTGTCTAACTATGTGAAGCAGGTTTGCCAGACCAAACCTCTTCAGGGATGTCACCTTTCAAGGACGTGTGAGGGGATCGATTGCATATATGTACTGCAGTTTTAAGAGCCTCTTTCCGAAAACCATGAGGGAGATTAGCTTTGGACAGCATGCATCTCACCCTCTCACAAAGAGTCCGATTATACCTTTGAGCCACACCATTAGAAGAGGGGCTTTATGGAAGAGTAAGCTCCTTCTTTATGCCTAAATTTTCACAAAAATTTTTGAACTCAGCACTTGTGAACTCACCCCCATTATCCGTACGTAAGCATTTCAACTTTTTACTTGTTTGGGTAGTCACAAATGCATGAAATCTTTTAAACGCAGCAAACGCTTCATCTTTTGATTTGAGAAGCTGCACCCTAATTTTCCTAGAAAAATCATCAACAAAAGAAATAAAGTATAAAGCACCCCCCATAGATTTGGTGGGCATGCTACATACATTAGAATGGAGAAGATCTAATATACAAGACTTCCGAGACACATGAGAACTTTTCACTTGCTCTCCATATTGACAATCGTTACAAAAGTCTAGCTTGGTGCCTTTAACATCAAGCTTCTTCAAGTTACAAAGTTTGGATAAACCAAGTCTTTTATGCCATAATTTCATATGAGAATTAATCTCAGCCAATGCAATGAATTTGCCAAACAAGGCCTTTCCATGCAAGCAATACAAAGTTCCCCTTTTTGTACCTTTTACAATCAGCCATGACCCTTTGGTCATCTTCCATGAGCCTCTTTCAAATAAAACACTGTAAGCATGCATAACCATCTGCCCAAAAGAGAGCAAACTCTTCTTGATTCTTGGTACATACCTCACATTATGCAGGACCAACTCGTTTGTGCCATTTGTTGAAAGATGCACAGTACCAATACCTTCAATAGGACATGCATGATTATTCCCTAGATATACATGGCCATGGCTGCCCGCATGAAAAGTAACAAAACACTCCTTCACAGGAGTCACATGAAATGAAAAGCACCAGAATTAACAATCCATGTCTGGGATAATGCATCATTTATAGTCAATAAAGCATCAATTTGATTACTTTTAGTGATCGTCATGTCCTGTACATAAACATTGCCAGAGACATCATGTGCATGAGCATCATCAGCTTACATAGAAGCACATAGAATATCTTCCATATTTGAAAGCTCTTCAATAACAACACTAGAGGCCACATTGGCTTTCTCTTTTTCTTTCTGGCTGTCCTGTCCATCCGTCTTGTCTTCTTTCTTGTCCTTTCTTTTGTCTCCAACATTCTTCTTCCTCTCAAGCTCTGCCTTTTAGAATCGAAAGTCGGGCTTCTTATAGCCTTTCCTACCACACTGATAACATGTCACATCAGCACCCTGCTTCTTGCTGGAGCTTCCCCTTTCTTTGCTTTTGCTCTTACTTCTGTGTGAATAAGAGCCCTTCTTCTCTGATCTTCCTCTGACCATGTTTGCAGAAGTGCCTCCTTCACCACTTGCTTTTCTCCTGATTTCTTCATTCAATATAGAACCCCTCAAACCATCAAAAGTAAGATTGGGGTTGTTTGATAATGAGACCACCAAGGTCTCAGGAAGTGTCATAAACAGAAAAATAGCTTTCAGCGTATCATCAAAAGGAGGCATCCCTGAGTCTTGCAACTGTGAGAGAGTACTTGTAAAATGAGACAAGTGTTCTGCAACGCTCTTTGGACTCATGCAACTGCATGCCAACTAATTTCCTCATAAGATGAACCTGATTAACAGGTGTGGTGTGTATACACTATAAAGGGGTCATTTAAGGCTTTACCCCAAAATGCAGGTGAGACCATCCCAGGTCAGCCTAGTCACCATCCCATTATAGATAATGAGACGGTGTGCTGCTCCCATCTGGAGTAGGTGTCGGCCGTATGAGGTGGGTGTGGCGGTGTCGGCTAAGGCTCTTAGTGCAGACATGTCCTCCATGGTGCGGAGCATCTCAGGGTCATCAAGTCATAGATATCACACTGGTGGCTCTGACTGCAAGCATTGAAGCCTCCTACAAGGAAGTCTTCACCCATCCTGGTGTACTCCATAATGGTATCACTGAGGCAGTCACATGGAGATGGGGTGTCCGGTCCCTCCCCCTCCGATGGTTGCTCGGGGGTATGTGTGAAACGCGAGCAGATGGGTGCAATATAGCATACGGCGAAATACGCTGCTCTCTCTTCTGATAGTTGGAGGCATATCCACATGAAACGTGCCTCTGGGTCTTTGGCTACCATCTGTACCTTGTGCTGTAGAGATTGACTATAGAGCACGGCTACTCCTCCTAACCCTCGTGTAGTGTGTTGTCGCATCTGTCGGCATTGAGCTGACTCCCACCTATAGCCCTCAATCCTTGGTAGGCTCCTCGCCGGGCTCTCGTGTCTCTGTCAAGAAGATCATGTCCTTTTCCTCCATCACCTCCTCGAGACTCTCTAGATGTGTCCACAAAGATCCATTGCAGTTCCAGATTGCAATACGCACCTCTTGCTGTGCTGTCTCATAGGCCGTGAATCCCTAGTCAATGGGTCGTCCATCGATGATGACACGACGGTCTCTGTATAGGGTCGGGGTGCCCGGTGTAGTGGATAGTACCGCCCGTCGTCCGAGGAAGTCTCTCCTCCCGGCCTCATCTGAGAATGGAAGGATAAGTGCTATGCTCCGTGTGGTATCCTGCCCCGCTGTCCAAGCTCTGGTTAAAGGGAGAGGCTCATCCGTGCGGTATCCAAGTAGTGTGCACAAGCGACACCCGTCCTGCTCTGGTGATTTGTCTGTCTCTGTGAGGCCGGAGACGTAGACGTTGAGCCTGCGAGCCTGTTGCATCGGCTCCTCCTCAATGGTGGTGTGTACGATATGGATCTCCTCTTGCTAATTGTTCTTCTTCGCCTCTTGTCGAAGGTTTTTTTACAACTTCGACCCATCCATCTTTTTTTTTTTGAGAGTACAATGAATTGGAAATACACACTCACACACCCAACCTCGTAAGATAGAGGCACCCATCATGAGGACCTCATGGAGGTGTCCAGCCAGGACTTGAACTCAGGACATCTTCCTACAGCTTCAAGGCGTCAGCCACTAGGCTACGCGGCTCGGACTCCATCCATCTTTTTTGGTCTCAAGCTCGCTCTGAACCACCTCTATGCACTCTTTCTTGATACTCGTTCGGATGTCCTCTAGCTGTGGGGCGATCTCCCCCTCCTCACTTATGCTGTCCAGTTTCATCCTAATATGAGTAAGTCCTGTGTGCACCTCCTTCTGATCCTGTGAGTGCTGCTTGCGGATAGCAAGAAGCTCTCGGAGGGACTGGTTCTCCTTCTCTAAGGCTGCTACCTTGGCTTTGAGGGAGACGACTCTGCGGGTAACCCCGTTTAGTCCAGAATCCCCTTCTTTCTTATGTTTCCCTATCAACTCTCGGAGGGTATGCTCTAAAGTCGCCAGTTGTTCCTCTAACTTGGGAGCCATTTTGGGGGGGGAGAGAGAGAGAGAGAGAGAGAGAGAGAGAGAGAGAGAGAGAGAGAGAGAGAGAGAGAGAGAGAGAGAGAGAGAGAGAGAGAGAGAGAGAGAGAGAGAGAGAGAGTTAAGGTAGGCTAGGGTTAGGGTTTCAAACTAAGTTCGAACTAGGGTTAGGTGCAGATTAGGGTTAGGGTTTCAAGAAGATCCTAAAGGGGAGGAGGTTCCGGAAGGTCGGCAAGGAGGTTCATGGTTTGGTTTAGGGTTAGGTTTAGGTTTAGGTTTTTGGTAAGGTCGGGTTAGGGTTGAATAGGGTTTCAGACAGGCAGCAAGAGAGATTAGGGTTTTGATGGGTTTAGGGTTTTGAGGGTGCTGAGCTCGATTTGGGGGGGGTGGGGGGGGGGGGGGGGGGGGGGAGAGAGAGAGAGAGAGAGAGAGAGAGAGAGAGAGAGAGAGAGAGAGAGAGAGAGAGAGAGAGAGAGAGAGAGAGAGAGAGAGAGAGAGAGAGAGAGAGAGAGAGAGAGAGAGAGAGAGAGAGAGAGAGAGAGAGAGAGAGAGAGAGAGATGTGTGGCAGTGCATTCAGGCTGTGTGAATCAGGGTTTGCATGTACGTTTTTTTTCTTTTTTTTTTTTTTTGGGGGGGGGGGGGGGGGGGGGGGGGGGGGGAGGGGGGGGTTTTGAAGTACTTATGCATGATTAAATGCTTGTTTAGGTGATCGAAGCAAGTGAAGGTGGATTTTCCAAATGCTGAAATGGGAAGGCATATATAGCTCAAACTAATGAAACTTTGAAACTTAATTTTCTTTGAATGCAGAGAACCTCCCAGATGGTTTATTATGGGAGCTGCCAACTGCAGACACTTTGGAAACGACCCTCTCAGAGGAAATCCTTGCAGAAAATGGAGATTTGGACGATTTACAGAGACAATTAGATGCTCTTAATGCTAGCTGAATCCATTACATTGTGAAAAGTGCAGGTCTAATAGTTTCGTGGGAAACACACCCTTTTTTCTTTTTTTTTTGTGTGGGGGGGGGGGGGGGGAGGATGAAAGCTTGGAGTCGCTACTTTATTGGCATCAGTTGTTGAAGATATGCACAATTGCATGACATTCTGTCGAGTATCCATTAAATTAAATTTGGGCTCTGGGCTTCACATCCGAAATGTAAGGATTCCATTATTCGATCTATAGAATCGGTAGCTAATTGCTTGCGAGCTTTAATTTCAATCATTCTGTAGATTGTGTCATGCTAGTTAAACACATTTCTTTGTTGCATTAACATATTGTCACTTCGTTTATGTTACATATTTGCTAAGTAGCTGTATTCGATGTCAGTTTCAATGTGTGTATGCATACATGCCATCTGGAAAGATGGTTTGATGGACGACCAGGTTTAATGCATGAATGTGTTTACAGTATGAGGTGGGCACACCTGCATATGCAGGCACACATATACACGTGCACGCGTGCGCACACGCACACATGTGCGCGAGCACACACTGGCACATGCGTGTGCGCGCGTGCACACACACAGGTGTGTACATGTGGGAATGCACAGAGGCACATGCACACAATGATGTTGCATCAATAAATAAGTTTAGTACAGTAAGATTAATATGTAAGAATATGGTACAGTATTTGGTACATTTTGTAATTTCAAATATTAATAAAAATTTCAAATTTAAATATAAAAATCCAAATTTTTTTTCACTGTTTTGTGCACAATTCATATATAAGTGGATTGGAACTTTTACTGTTTACAGTCTGATGTTCCAATCTTCTGTCCACTCACACAGACACTTGCACATGCATACACTCATACGTGTTCATACATGCATACATGCATGTACATGGATACACGCATGCATACATACATATGTATATCCAAAAATGTATGCATGTAATCATGTTAAATTTCTCTGAGCCTTTTAAGAAACAGCTGAGCACTGGGATCTTGGCTGCAACTATGGGTATTGGTCTGGCAGCTGGGGCCGACAACAGGAAGACCAAAGATACATCCCCCAAGAGCAACAATATGTTTCTGAAACTGGTTGGCAAGCTCTATAAATTTCCTGCAATGAGGATTGGCAGTCCTTTTAACACACTCCTTTCCAAGACTTTGTTCGTAAACAGGGCAAATAGGCCACCTATTTCATTCTCTTGCCCCACTAACCACATGAAGACAAGGAAGAAAATAGTGCATCTGTAGTAGGTACCGTGATCCCTGGTGTTAGACGGTATGAGGTTCTGGCATTGGAGTGGCTGCTCTGAGGTTCACACGGACGGCCTGAATCTGTAGTTTGAAAGCAGGTGGAGATTGTCTCAAGCTTGATCAACTAACTTTGATGCGGAACTGGATCTATTATTGTTGAGGGATGCTGTGAACAAAGAGCTGGCACTCATGTAAGGAATGCTAAACTATGTGCATGGAGATCGATCCACGAAAGGAAGCAAGCCCAAAGCTTTGTGAAAAGTTTCGAACTTCTCGATAGGTAGAGCCTTTGTGAAAAGCTTTGCAAGGTCATCGTGTGTGGTCATATCAATCAAAGTAATCTCTTTTCTAGAGAGCCTCTTCTTTATTGAAGTTTGGGGATCGAGAACATAGAAACAACATGAAGAAGAAGAAGAAGCTTAGGAGCACAACACAATGTATTGCTAAGTGTAGAATGTACAAAGATAAGTAACCCTTTAGGGTTATGGGCATATATACAAGCCGAGGGGAGAGAATCCCCTGAGGAGGGGTAAAAAATGCTCCAACACTCCTAAGTGTGTTCACACACACCATACCTAATATATTAACAAATCCCCCCTAATATGAACAAGGGACTAACACTCATGTATAGGGAAGTGCCAATCAATGTGGAATAATATCAATCCACAAAAGGGAGTAAGCCCAAAGCTTTGAAAAGGTTCGAACTCTTTAGAAGGTACAACCTTTCTAAAAGGGTCTACAACAGTATCCTGTGTGGGCACATGCACCAAACTTATCTCTCTAGTAGAGAGTTTCTCCTTGACATAATGATAGTGCACCTCAATGTGCTTAGTGTGGGCATGGAACCATGGGATCCTTGCAATTGCCAATGACTTTGATAGCTAAATATGGTGGTAGCAAAAATATGACCAACACCCAAGTCATTCATAAGGTGTTTGAGCCACAAACACTCAACAACATTATTTCAGAAAGTTTTCTTATACCCAACCTCACAACTAGAAGTGGCCACAGTAGGTTGTTTCTTGCTCAACCAAGATATGCATGAGCTACTAAGCATGACGCAAAAACCACTTTTAGACACATGAGTGTTATAGCAATTAGCCTTATCTGAGTTAGAAAAAGCATGTAAAGCTAGCGGTATTGATCTCTCCTTGGGATGAAACAACAAAGCTTTTAGGAACCATCCAAATAATGAAATCTAACTGCTTGTGAATATTTAACTCTAGGCTTTGTATAAATCTGTTGATTTGAGAGACAACAAATTGAGTATCACGCCATGCACACATAAATAAGGCATCCAACAGTTTGCTTATATAGAACAACATCAAATAGGATCCAAAACATCAAGAAAATTGAATCATAAACCAGTGTCCACGAGAAGGACAATAAATTTATAGACCTCAAAGGAAACATTGCAATAAAGTGTTAAGTGTATTTTGTTTTACACATAGCAATGGTGCTATCAACTTGCATAATTGAATGCTCAAGTAATGAGGCAGATGTCGTAAATCTTACATTCCAAAAGAGGCATACAAATCAGCCTTGCATTAAAAACTATGCATCTTATTAGGACCAATGAGTAGCATATCATCTACATGAATAACAATGATAAGAAGTACGTCATTTGCAAGCTCCACATACACAGTTCTTTCAGTTGGATTGTTATGAAATATGTGTTGATAAGTAGACATTATCCTCTAATACCAAACAAGTGGTGGATATTTTAATCCATACAATGCCTTCTTTAACTTGCACACTTTTCTTTCATATCCCTTTTGCTTAGAACCATGAGTATGAAAATATAAACTTCTTCATGCAAGTCCTCATTTAAGAATGCAATTTTGATGTCCAATTGATATTCATTCAAACTACCATGAGTTGCAAATGCACATATGCTACAAACAATAGTCATATGGTACATAAGTGCAAAGATCTCATCAAAATTGATGCCTTAATTGTGGGCATAATCTTTAACTACAAGCTTAACCTTATAGCGTTCAATAATACTATCAGGCTTATGTTTTAGTTCCTAGACCCATTTAGTGCCAATGATTTTCTTGCCGCGAGGCAAGTCACACAAAGGCCAAGTACCATTCTTCATAATAGGATCATATTCAAATTGCATAGGAATTGCAGTTTTTTTTATGCTTGATGAGAGGAAAGGGGCTTATTCTCATAACAAAGGCTAGAGACATCCATTGTTTAACAATTGGATGCAAAGGAAACACCATTGAAGTCCAAGTGAGTAAAATAGGGCAAAGGTATGTTTAACTTACTATGTCTCAAAGTTTGCACCTACCATTTTGACATAGATTTTGCCTCATCAACATCTAATCTCATCAATAAGTGTGTTGTGATTATTTGAATAGAAAATGGGATGATGTGTGTTCTCATTCAAAAATTATATAGGCAAAGAACTTGCGTTGGGAGATACATTTGATTCTCCTCTAGTGAAAAGAGGATATTGTGTATCATACACACCCATTGAGCTCATTGATATCTCCTTAATACATGAAACTAAAGGTGCACAATATCCTCTATAAAATTGACATTAGGGCTAACTAGAATGTGTTTAGTTTAGGGGTCATATTGGATTAACCTTTGCTTTCAATATTGTATTCGACAAAAATATGTTTCACATCCTTATCATCCGATTTCTTGCATTAATGCCAAGTCACTAATGCATATGTGAGACAAGCAAAATTACATGGATGAATAGAAAAAGGCTTGTGACCATGCCAAGCTTCCTAAGAAGTTATAGACTATGATGCTTTTGTAGCATCCCTTTAAGTACATATAAGACACACATTATGGGTTAAAACTAGAAATTATGAGATAAAGCTTGACTTTTGATCATACACATTGCCATTTCTATGAGAGGCTTCTTTTTCCTCTCTAGTTTTTTGTCCCATGCTCAACCCAGAAATGCATTGAATTCAAAAGATATATACTTTCCCCCCTTGATCACAATAAAGGTTGCCCATTTTTACATGTTTGTTGATATATTGTCAATGATAACCTAGGAATTGTTTGAAGCATATAAATACTTGTGACTTTTACTTCAATGAGAAAACCCATGGAGGCTTATACAATTCATCAATTAAATTCACAAAGTAAATGTAATTACCAAAAGATACATCATTCTGAAAAAGCTAGAATTTTCATTCAGCTCTTACAATACCTCCTTCAAGAATGGAGAGTGCAATGCCGTACCCAAAACACAATCCTCATAGACATATCAAGTTTAGGCAAAGATGACACCATATCAAACTTTCACAAGTGTAACAAACTAGCAAAATATAGATGACCAAAATGTATGTGCCAAAGTTTTGCATATGAACTAGCGAGCAAATCTTGTATTGTACATGCATAATCATGCACAAATTTTTGATAATTTGTGAGCTTATACAACCTACTCAAAATACCAAATGCAATAATTCAGTCTCTATCAGAAAGATGATGAATTATACACCTACTAATGAACTTTACCACTAGGCAAATCTTGGCTAATGTTGATACTCATAATAAATTCTCCTTGATCGTGGCACATATAAGGCATTTGACAATGTGGATGTATTTCCATTAGCAATGGTAAGGATGATTCTTCCAACCTCCATGATAGCATATGAGGAGTTATTTGCATGTGTGATAGTACTTCCATAAGGGAAGACTCAAGTGAGGTGGAGAAACTATGTTGAGAGGTAATATGTTTGATCACAAAGAAACTATGTTAAGAGATAATATGTTTGGTCCTAACACTTGCAAAGTCTTAGATATCCAAGTTAATAATTGATATACAATGATGATGCGTCGATGGATCATAATTGTATTATGTAATAAATGCCCATTCTTCATTTTGCACTAAGTTTGCCAACTCAATCTTAGAAGTAACATAGATTGCAATAGGCATCCTTAGCAAGAAGCTTAGGATAAATTTTTCATGATATGATCATTTACCTTACAATATTTTCAAAAATATCTTTGTTTATGTGTTTTCTTTTCATCTGTGTCCTCTTTGATTGTGCACTTCTTGACTTGTGCTTACTCAAAGAAGTGGCAGCTTTATCCTTGCCCTTTTGAGTAGCAACAAAAACTTGATTTGCAACAAGCATACTACATGTTATGTGTAAATTGGTCTTTTTGTAGCAAAACATATACTAACTCTTCAAAAGTCAAGATATTTGGATTGCCTTTCATCATCAATCAAAGAATAGAAGCAAAACTTTGATATGAATCAAGTAAACCATTAAGAACAACTTGCATGATTGAATCTTGTGACAAAATTTCATGTGCATCAATCAACTACTCCATATCTTTTAACTTTGTGAGGAAAGTGTCAATAGAAAAATCACCTTTATTCATATGCTTTTTTCTTCAATTATTTTTGGAGGTAAGCAACATGACTTTTAGTTGGATGTTTATAAAATTTGTGTTTAAATAAGTACATATGTATTTTTTGGTATCATGCAAGTGATGAGTGCTTCAATGTACGATAATTTCTTTAACTTGAACACTTTAGTTTCTTTGCCTTTTTGCACAAAACCATCCGGTTGAAATACATACACTTCATCTAAATTCCATTCAAAAATGAATTTTTAACATCCAATTGATGTATATTTCAAACATTGTGAGCTATAAGTGTAGAAATGATATGAGTGAATGTCTCATCAAAATCAATGCCCTTATCTCTTACATAATGTTTGGTTATATGCCTAGCATTGTATCGATCAATTGTACCATTAAGTGATTCTTCGTATAGATCATTTATTGCTAATGGTCTTTTTTTAGAAGGAAAATTACATGAAGACTAAGTATCATTTTTCATAATAACATTAAATTTTGATTTCATAATACAAAAGTTGTATGTTTTATGTTTTTCATTATAGGAAACAAGCTTGTTCTCATCACAAAGGCTAGAAACCCCTATTGCATAGAGGCCTTTCATAGATGAAGCACCATGGATTTTGTAAAAATATAAGAAGGCAAAGATGCATTGAAATTTTTTATTCTCAATGATAAGAGATCATTATAAAATAGGAATTTTGAAGGTAATTTGGAATATATGTTTCCCACTAGAACATCAAGGAGACATTAATGCATGTTCATCACCACGTGTTGCAAATATCAATGTAGAGTGGATTATGGAATGAATTTTAGAATCTAAAGAACTAGATGCTCAAATTTGAGTAAGAATTTTTTCATCAACTTGGATATTACACTAGCTGCTTCCTTTCCTTCTCATTGATGCAAGTTATTGGGAAGGGATGAGATTTAATTGTCTTGTTTTAGTTATCTTGGAGTTAAGTGAAATAAAGTTTTAACTATTAAGAAAAATACGCTATGGTTGATTGGAATCATGATTTTTTGGTTTCGTTCCATTGGAATCACTTCTATGAAGAAAAAGGAGGTTATTAGCTTAAGAAAAGTATTCAATAAAGCTCTGGATTTGGACAAGCCCTTAGAAGGAACAAAAATTTTGAATTGATTTGCATTGAGTCTATAGGAACATCTCACTGATATAAAAAGAGAATCTTTGTTGCTTGTGACACAAGCTTTGGGATTTTGAAAAATCTTTAGTAAATAAAACAAACATCTCACTAATTTTGAAGGTAATTTGGAATATATGTTTCCCACTAGAACATCAAGGAGACATTAATGCATGTTCATCACCACGTGTTGCAAATATCAATGTAGAGTGGATTATGGAATGAAGTTTAGAATCTAAAGAACTAGATGCTCAAATTTGAGTAAGAATTTTTTCATCAACTTGGATATTACACTAGCTGCTTCCTTTCCTTCTCATTGATGCAAGTTATTGGGAAGGGATGAGATTTAATTGTCTTGTTTTAGTTATCTTGGAGTTAAGTGAAATAAAGTTTTAACTATTAAGAAAAATACGCTATGGTTGATTGGAATCATGATTTTTTGGTTTCGTTCCATTGGAATCACTTCTATGAAGAAAAAGGAGGTTATTAGCTTAAGAAAAGTATTCAATAAAGCTTTGGATTTGGACAAGCCCTTAGAAGGAACAAAAATTTTGAATTGATTTGCATTGAGTCTATAGGAACATCTCACTAATATAAAAAGAGAATCTTTTTTGCTTGTGACACAAGCTTTGGGATTTTGAAAAATCTTTAGTAAATAAATCAAAGAATAAAAAGAAAAATTAGTTGAAAGGAGACCTACTTAAGAAAGAAATTGGTTTCTCTCAACAAGTTTGGAACATGACAAGAGAAAGACAATTATGGAAGATTTGGCTACATGGGAATGAAGTATACTTCACAAAAAGGTTACTTTTATTCTCACTAGGAAGTTCCCTTTTGTTGCACTACAAAATATTAAAGAGGTTAAAGTACAAGTTTCCCTTTATAGAAAAAAAGCTTTTGTTATTTATGGTATCATGATGAATATAGAAAGGATCCTCATTTAAGTGATGCCATTAGGCCTTCTTGTATTTTCATCTTATTTTTTGTAATTATCTTCTCTTATTGGTAAAATACAATCGTTGATCATAAAAACATAGCAATAGGTATTTTATGATAGTTCATTGCAAT
Organism: Ceratopteris richardii; assembly: GCA_020310875.1. NCBI lineage: Eukaryota > Viridiplantae > Streptophyta > Polypodiopsida > Polypodiales > Pteridaceae > Ceratopteris > Ceratopteris richardii. Next base: position 55,189,687 of record CM035444.1, read on the forward strand.
AATTGTGAATGTTTATTAGAGTAAGTTGGAAAACAATTGATTCAGACGATGAAACTCCAATAAAGTTGTTCATTTGCATGCTATTTTTTTCTATGAACCGCAAATTTACAAGGGTATGTTTGTATGTATACACACAAAAAATCAATTATACTTGTTCACACACATAGAATTAATCGATTGCACATTGCACACACAATACTATATTGTGATTGATTTATTACTTATGTCCCTTTCCATTCTCTCTCACACATACACATTCACCATGTCCATGGATATGAATTATTATTTTTTATTAGTGGTCATAAGTGTTTGAAAATACTTGGATATATGTTATAATAGGTAACTATAGCTTCCATTCACATCAAAAACGTTTTGAACTTTGCAAAAATTATCGAGAATTCCTAAAAAAGAATTTAGAATACCATAGCAATTTTTGCATCCAAATTTCCTTTATATTTGGAGTACCATAACGATTTTTATATTCAAGGCATAGAGTTAAACCCTTAGAATTCCTAAAATATTGCTCTTTGAGAACATATAGGAAATTAATACATTTAGGAAGGAAAAAAATATTCCTTTCTATTGTCGTTTTTTTGAGAATAATGAATAAAATAATCCACACAAAGGTTTTCATATGATAGATATAAAATAATATATTTGTTTTGTGAATTCAAACATAAATATTTTATCATCACATTCAATAAGAATGATGTCAATACTATTCATTGTTCATCATAATTTCATGAGAGAGCAGTTGCACATAGATCAAGCATGTCTAAACATGGAATTTCCACCTAGAATAACATTTTACACCTAGAATGTCATTGTAGGTTGCACATAGATCAAGCATGTCTAAACATGGAATTTCCATCTAAAATAACATTTTACACCTTGCCATTGATTGGTGGATGAAGTCCATGAAATGAGCTCATTGAATTGTTCCAAATTGTACAAGCGATAGGAGATATCAATGTACCATTCAAAAGTGCGAAGTAAATTTGTTTGATAATTAAGGACCTTTATACAAACTAAAAAACATGGTCAACAACATAAACTACGGAAATCTTTTGTTGAATCCTTGGTAGAATATTCTTAAAAAATATAGAAAAGATAATATAGGACATGCACTCATCACGCCAACATTCATATATCCTCCCAATATTACGTTTTTAATCCTCTTCCAACTCCAAGAAACTATTGAGACACCTTGATACCAAAAATACTTTTCCATAATAACTTAGTCTCACTTATTCCCAATATCACTTTCTCGTCTTGAACGAATACCTTGCCATATAATTATCCTCGTGGATGTTGGACTGTGACATGATCATATCTTCCATAATCATAATCTCAATTCATGCAGCAAACTCAAAACCATCATAATATATCTTCCACATCCTTAGTATTATGCATATATTTCCAAACTTCTTTTCCAAGTGAATTGTTTTAAGATGCAGATCATCTTCTTCATGAATAAATGATTCTCCATCCAAGTTAGAAGAATAGTTGAATCTAAACTAATTTCTCTAGGATTAAGTTTAAGAAAAAGAAGTTAAGATCCTTATCCTTATAATATGATTAAAGACAAGTGTGAAGAAGACTAAATTTTCCAAACATGACTTACTTTTTAGTAGGCACATTTCCATAAAACCTTAATAAAACTTCCTTTTCTTATGTGGGATGTTGACACAATCACCTCATTTCCATCGGCACGTGCGGTTTTCAATTGAGGACCACACAATAAATTCAGGATAGTATTAATTCAATGCATGAAATTGATACATAATTGTTGTTGTAGTATGACATGGGGAGCCAAGACCCTCACCATCTTACATGGAAGCAATGAGAAAGCTCAAGAAGGACCTTCCGTTCATCCAACCAATCCTCCAAAGTACTCGAGCCAAGGGTCAAATGCTTTGAGCAATGCCTCAAAACACTTGAGAACATGGAGAGGATGGTCATCTAGGACCCTAGTCCTCAAATGGAAAATACAAGAGATGCAACATTCTACTCATGCACAAGGAGAGACAAGCATGCACACACACCACACTCTCACTCACAAAGATAAATATACACAAGTGCACATAATCTAAAATTAAAAAGTTCCCTTCATTTCTAAAAGATATGTACATGGGGCTCACATATGTGCCTAACTAATATATCTTAAGGGGATTTTGAAAAATATACTCCTAACAAACAAATCTCTAAGAATCCCGTGCATGGGTTTTTTCCTAATTTCTTGAATTTACAAAAAGTGCACTTATTTACAAGCCTTCAAGCCTTATTCTTGGAGGATAATTAAAAAGATCATAAGGGGTGTTCTCATGTGCAAGCCTATAAATATGCACAAATGAGCAAGAGAGGGTTCCCATGCACAAGAGTATTTCTTTGTGCAAATCTATAAATGTGCACACCTTGCAACCCAACACTCTCCCCTCCCCAAGACTTTGTCGTCCTTCACAAAGCTAAGAGAAGAGGATCATACATAGTTGAATGATATCTCAAAGATGAGAATAGGTCCAAGCTTGAGTCTTTAAGTCTTCCAAGCTTTGAGACTTCCAAGCCTTTGAGACTCTTTAAGTGATGAGCGACACAATCCTCCTGAGTGGCAGCCATCCCATTTACTTAAAGAGAAGCATGAGGTGCATTTTGTTAGTATGCATTCATCACAATGAGTAATTATTTGGAAGAATATCTAACTCTAACTTTTCTTGCTTAAAACCTAGTCCAAAAGTAGCTCAAAGGTGAAGATAGATGATCCACCTTCATTGTGGAGCCCCAAAACCTAAAAATTACACATGCAAACTAGGTGGATTGTTACAAGTGAAGCTTGTGCTCCACACAACTCCCAAAATACAAAGTGAGATTACTTTCATCATAGTAATAAAATGAGTTGTCTCCTTACTAAAAAAGTCAACATTTTGCCCCAAAATAATTCTAAATTTTGCACCAATTAGATTGGACAAGCCCTTCAACCACCCTGTAGTGAAGAAAACTAAGAGAAGATCTTCCCTCCCCAAGCATGAAATCCATTTTTCCTCCTCTAATGTGGAGAACATAAATAACAAGGCAACAATCAAAATATAAAACAAGGCAACAATCAATGGGAGGGGTTGTGGACACAATCCTCCTAACTGGGGTAGTCACACAAACCCTAACCAAACCATACTTCCATGTTGCATATCTTCTAAATCTGACCATAGGAGCAAACATGGTTGAACCACTGTAGGGGACCCACACTGAGAATTCTGAGAATCTTCTATTGATGAAGAATCAATCACATCATAGAAGTGTATAACCTAAAGCATGGGTAAAGCAAGTTAGGCATATAGCAATTTTGCAAAATAAACTTGTTGTGGAAATTTTAAGGTATGAATGTGTGATAGGTGGTAGTAGAACAACATGGGCTCAAGAACATAATCATGTCGAGAATGATCAAACCATGCCTTAAAACACTTGTGAACTTTCTAATTATTCTCCAACACTAAGGCTTGAAGGCTTGCAAATAAGTCCACCTTTTGTAAATTCAAGAAAGTAGAAAAAAACCCATGCATGAGATTCTTAAAGATGTGTTTGTTAGGAGAATATTTTTCAAAATCCCCTTAGGATATGTTAGTTAGGCACATGTTCACTTTTTTACTAGTATTCAGAGCACATGGGAAAAAAAGGTTAACATATAAATAGAGAATATCATTTTTGGAAAAGGTAGCTTTTGGTTCATGTGAGCCCCATGTACATATCTTTTAGCAATGAAGGGAACTCTCTACTTTTAGATAATGTGCACTTGTGTATATGTATCTCTGTGTGAGAGCATGGTGTGTGTGCATGCTTGTCTCTCCTTGTGTGTAAATAGAATGTTGCATCTCTTTTATTTTCCATTTGAGGAATAGGGTCCTAGATGACCATCCTTTCCATGTTTTCAAGAGTTTGTGGCATTTCTAGTTGCATTTGGTCCTTGGCTTGAGTACTTTGTGTTGAAAATGTGAACTATGCAAGCTTTAGGTGGATAAAGGGGTCAAAAGACCTTATAATGTGGATGAGAGTCACGACTTAGATCCCTTAGGGCAGTCCCAAGGTTGGCAAGATCAGGCAAGGTAGTCCTAAGGCAGTGGAAACGTCACGAGAGGCATCCAAAAGGTATAAAAGAAGATGAAGAGTCATCAAATGCATGGAAGTCTTGTATGTCATTGAAGACTAGGAGACATATACTCAAGGAGGCTCAAGGAGAGATTCATCAAAAGCTCAAGGAGCTGAAACACAGCAGTCCAAGCTAGGAAAAATACAAAGGAGGACATTACATGCACATAGGAGTAGGGAGGAGCTATCAAGCCCACATCCCCTGTAGTCTCTTGTAAGTATAGACATAGTCTGCTTAGAACAGTTGTAACTCCTTGCATACATGTCCAATTAAAAAGATTTAAAGTGCATTCTGTAGCTTGTACATGTAACTCACTTTTTTTAAGAGGGCTTCTTGAAATCAATTTTATGTGCAGAGAAATCGGTGTATCTCTATAACCCTAATTTTTGCATATCCTATATCTCTACATAGTTTGTTTTGTATAGAGTTGTTGATTGACCTAAATAGATCCATTTGAGGTTTTCTATAGCTTCTTGGAAATTTTATGAAGCATACTAAGTGTATCTAAATTCTTAGGTCATTTGGATCAGTTTAAGTGAATCAGATTTTTGCTGCAAGGTAGCAGAAAAGATGTATGAAGTTTAAGTCAGGTGAAACAGATTTTTGTTGCAAGGTAGCAGAAAAGATGTATGAAGGGACTTAGGTATTGGGTTCATTTCACTTCTGCTATGCAAATATGAGGGATTAAATTCCATTGGTTAGTATCAGAGCAAGAAACATCCTTTGAAGACTCTAGGAGAAGGACCCAAAAGCTTGGACATCAAGGCTAAGAGGTACATTTCAGTGTAACCCTAATTTCCCATTCATTATGGCAGATCTAGGTCAAAAATTGGAGTTGCTTGACAAAGACAACTACCAGCCATGGAGGTTTAGAGTCATGAACTACCTCATGAGAAAAGTTTTATGGCCTATTGTGTGTGGAGATGAAGATAAGCCTAATGTGGATCCCAAAGATCCAAAGTTCACCAATCAAGAACTGAAGATGCTAAAGGATTGGGAGGAAAGGAATAGGATAGCTATCTTTTACATATCACAAGTAATCTCTAACACTATGATTGTTCATATATCAAAGTTTGATCATGTTAGAGATGTTTAGGAGGCCAAGAGAAGATATATGGCACTTCCACAAGAAGCAAAAATATGTAGCTTAAGAATGAACTCCATTCCTTGAGGAAGGGTAATGGTCAATCTATTATCGACTACACCTTGAGGGTGAAGGAGTTGAGGGAGCAATTGGCATCCATTGGTTGCAAAGTAGATGAGGAATACCTTGTGCAAATTACTCTCAATGGGCTGAGAGGGGAAGACAAGTGGAAACCCCTTATTACTACCATCTTGTATAGAGATCCTCCATCAACTCTTGAGGATTTGATCCCACACCTAGTGGTAGAAGAGGTTGCCATAAGAAGGATGTGCACTCATAGGTCCTATATGCTAGCAAAGGCAAAGGCGAGAGTGGCAAGAATGGGAAAGGAGGAAAAAGCAAGTGGAAGCAATCCAAGGAAGAAGATTTAGATTGAGAAGGAGATAGCAAACAACCCTCATTAAGGTATAAATTATTTTATATGTGGTAAGTAGAATCATATTCTTCGAATTTTTGGTTCAAGGATGAAAAAGGCAAGAAGAAGAAGGATCAAGGGAATTATGCTAAAAACTCTAAGAAGGATGATGAGAAGGAGACCCCCTAGCCATGAGACATGGCTACACTAGTGATCCCAAGGACACAAAGTGGTACATAAACTCAGGATGCTCTAATCACATATCATGTATGGAGGAATCTTTTGTTCATATGAAGGTCCCAAGCTCAAAAGGTTGTGCGGAGACAAGAGATAACACTAAGCATCCCATTACATGTGTGGGAGATGTGAAGCTAGGTGAAGGTAAATCTGTTAAGACTCTTAAAGATGTGCTCCATGTTCCATCTATTTCCAAGAACCCTATCTTTGTAGGATTGATGGTAGAGAGAGGTATGCAGGTTATATTTGATGCAAAAGGGTGCATGGTGAAGCAAGGAGGAAAGTTCATTGCCAAGGGAAGGAAAGAAGGCATATTGTTTACACTAGATGTTGTTCCTACACACAAAAAGGTATGTTATGTGATGATTGGTAATAAAAGAATTGCATAGATTAATCTTTGGCATAAGAGGATAGGACATATTGATATTCCCAAGTTAAAAAGGATGTGTAAAGCAGTTTTAGTACAGGGACTAGCAAATCTTCAAGGCCAAGTTCTACATGAGTTTTGTGATGCATGTTAGCTAGGTAAGCAAGCAAGGAAGCCATTTCCAAAGAGTGAGTACAGATCCTCTAATCTCTTGGAACTTATACACTCAGGTGTATGGGGCCCTAGCAAAGAGGATTTATTGGAAGGAGCTAGGTAGTTTGTCACTTTAATTGATAAACAATCAAGAAAGGTATGGCTACATGTCATCAAGGAAAAATCAGTTGTGTTTTCATGCTTTCAAAAGTTTAGGTCCCTTGTTGAGAAAGAAGGTGATGCAAACATGAAAAAACTGAGGTCAGATGGAGTGGAAGAGCATTTCTCCAAGGAATTCACAAAGTAATTGCAGAACAATGGCATAAAGAGGCACTTTACATGTAGGTACACCCCTCAACAAAATGGTGGTGCAAAGAGGAAGAATAGGCATTTGGTTGAGATAGCTATATGTCTCATAAATGAAGATAAGTTACCATTCTCTTATTGGGTTGAGGTTGTGAATACAGCTTGTTACTTGATAATAGAGTTCCAACAAGGTGGTGTGCACAACTTGACTCCACATGAAGTCTATTATGGCAAGAAACCAACCATAGAGCACCTCAAGCTATTTGGATGTATATGCTTTGTTCATATTCCTAGTGAAGTGAGAAAAAAGTTAGAGCCCAAGAGTGAGAAATGTGTGTTCATTGGCTACTCAAATGAGCAAAAAGGCTATAGGTGCTACAACCCTCTCTCAAAGAAGCTAGATGTGTCAAGAGATGTTGTGTCTGATGAGTCAAGTGGAGACAAGGGCAAGGCAAAGTTGGATGAAGAGGATCAAGAGGAGTATGAAAACTTTGATGTGCACATTCAACCTCAAGAGTCAATCACAATCAGTGGACCAGAGACTTATACATCAAAGGTACACTCATATGATCACTCTCACACTTATGATTATGAAAGACCATTCCCTACTTCAAAGTATAGAATACTGCAAGAGACAGACTATGACACTAGGGTAGCTCAAGAGGATTCAAAAGAGGAAGAGCTTGAGGAATGGTTTGTGGCATGTCTTTTGCAAATTCTTTGCATGTTATTTCAATGTGTAGAAAATAGCTAAGTCACCTTCATTTAGAACTTTTATCTTTAATGTGTTTACCATATTAAGCTTTTTGGCATCTCTTGGCTACATATATCCCTAGTACCTCTCTTTATCATGTCTTTTGCAACTTTTCCAATTTTCCAACTTGTTCTTGTAGTTCATGTATTGACCATTCATAGTCCTTTGCCACTATTAAGGTAGGAATCAAGAAGTCAATGTGGAGAATAGCATTTTTTTTTCATACACCATATTGAATGCCATAGTTGCTAGAGAAGTCTTAAAGGATACTCTCTATTCCCAAACAACATGATGGAGCTATTTATCCCAATTAGATATTTTGTTATTTGCTAACTTGGCTACTATCATACAAAGAACCTTGTTTGAGTTCTATGATTGTCTGTTAGCTTGAGGGTGGTATGGGACTGACCTCTTATCTGTAACAAGAAATTCATCTAACAATCTCAATTGTTTGATGTATGTAAAAAATTGTTTGGTGCCCTCATTTGTGGCCTTCCTTGTTGGGCTGAAATAGATTGCTTAGGCACCCAAAGGTGTCAGGTCCATTCAGTTGGGCTCTTTTCTAATGATGACTTGTGCTTCTTGTTATCCTTAGCCTTGCTTTATCTTGTGGTTTAGTTACCTGCATTTGTGATTCTCTTTTGTGCATTAAATAATCTATCACCACTATAATGTATTCAACATAAGAGCCTTTTTTTAGGGGCTAATGGGTCCCATAAAGTCAAGTCCCCACTTGGCAATGCTCGACTTGCCTCTCAGTAGGATGGTCTTCAATGGGTAAGCTATTGATGTACATGGTTTGTGAACTTGTTCTTGCTTTAGCCATTGCATGTTATTATGTGTGGTGCTCCTTGTAGATCTTCAATAATAAGAAGAACATATCTCCTTCAATCTCGTTGTTTTATGAATCTGCTTCTGTTGCTTTGCATGCCTCTTTGTGTGATATGATGATGCAATGCCCGACTTTGGAATTGACGGGAGTTCTACCCGCTTTTAAGCTTGTTCTTCAAAGTTGAATTCTTCTGCACCATAGAGCTTGGTACATGTACAACATCTTTTTCTTCAAGATTAGTCTTAGAATAACTAAGGGCCTATGTGGAACTTAGGCTAGTGGCCATGCTATTCCCTAATTCTACTATGAGACATTATTTGTGTATCCTAAGAACTTGACTTCTTATGTTTAAGTTGATTGTGTGATCATAGATCGAGTCTTTCATTTGTTTGCTTATATAATACTCAAAAAGGTTAGTTGTAAGTTTGAATCAAAAAATTCCCTCCAAATGATCCCAATTTTTCTTCCATCAATTTAGTTGAGCTCCTGGAAAAGTGTTGTATATCCTACCAAAAGTATGAGTGATGTGGCACTTCAATTTAGCATGATTTCTCACACTTGAGATTCCTATAATTCTAATACACATACACATACATGTACACGTATAGGTACACGTACACGTATAGGTACACATACATGTACACGTACATATACACATACACATATACGTACACGTACACATACACATACACCTACACATACATGTACACATACACGTACACCTACATATACATGTGCACTTACACCTACACGTACATGTACATGTACACGTTGATGGAACATATCCACTCCTAGTTACCACAAAAGAATCATAGGCCCTTCCTAGGACATAACAACTCACTACCACAGTCCACCAAAAATTGAATTGCTCTCAAGAACTGAGGATTTAACCTCTGAAATTTTGCACACTACAAATAGATAGTATCTTGTTTCCAAGAAGCCAAAGATCACTCAATTTGGAGAATGTGAGGGGTATCAACCTCCTTCCAGAAGACATACCAAAAATTGTCAACAGGCAGCTTGCACTTATGCGTGCCTTCCAACACACATACACTTGGGAATATGTAGAGATCAAATGAGAGAGCTTTCAAGCTCAATGTACTCAAGGGTAATGAACACTTAATACTAAGATTATATCCAAAAGAAAGTTTACAATCATCGACAACTATGCAAAGAGATAATGGTGATCAAAGATCACTTTCTATGAGAAAATTCCAGCAAGCTAGGGGCTTGCTTAAACTAGGGGCTAGCTTAGGCCTAGAGTAAACACTCCTAATGAGAGCCTAAAAGTGCTCAAATGGTAGAGGAGGATAGTCACAACTTTGCTACATGTGTTTGCTTATATAATGCTTAAAAAAGTTAGTTGTAAGTTTGAACTTGAAAATGGCCTCCAAATGATCTCGATTTTTCTTCCATCAATTAGTTGAGTAATGAGTTGAGAAAGCTCATGGAAAAGTGGTTATATATCCTACCAAAAAGTGTGAGTGATGTGGCACTTCAATTTAGCATGAGCTCCCACACTTGAGATTGCTAAAATTCTGATACACATACACGTACACATACGTGTATGCACATGTACATGTACACATGCGTACACACGTGTATGCGTACACATACATGTACGCGTACATGTACACATACATGTACGCGTACATGTACACATATACATACACCTACACGTACATGCACACATACTCGCACACCGCACACGTACATGCACATGCACACATACACACACACATACATGCATACACATGCACATATACATGCACACATACATGCACGCACACATACACGCACATGCACATGCACAAGGACACACACACACGTACATGCACAAGGATGCGCACATGGACATGCATAGGGACACACACACGGACATGCACATGTACATGCACAAAGACATGCACATGGATGCCGATGTGCACACACACATGGACATGTTCACGTACACATACACGTATATGTACATATAAAGGTAAATGTACACATACAGGTACATGTACACCTATAGGTACATGTGCATGTACACGTTCACGTACATGTTCATGTGTACGTACACGTACACATTCATGTACAGATACACGTACACATTCACATATAGTTACACATACACATACACATACACATACACATTCATGTACACATACACATACACATACACGTACATGTACACATACACGTACACATATACATACACGTACATGAACACACACACATACACGCACCGGCACACATACACATACATGTACATGCACATGAATGTACATGCACACGCACACGTACATGCACACGCACATGCACACACATGAACATGCACATGCAAATGCACATGCACATGCACATGCACAAGGACATGCACATGCACATGCACATGCACATGCACATGCACAAGGACATGCACAAGGACATGCATAGGGACACACACAGGGACATGCATAGGGACATGCACAGTGACACGCACACGGACATGCACATGTACATGCACATGGATGCCGACATGCACACACATGCATACGCACATGCACATGCACATGCACATGCACACGCACATGCACACGCACATGCACACGCACATGCACATGCACATGCTCACACACATGCACATGCTCATGCACATGCACATGCATACACACACATGCACATGCACACGCACACACACACACGCACACACACATACACACGCACTCAAATGCACACACACACAGTTGCACACACACACACCCACATGCACATGCACATGCACATGCACATGCACATGCACATGCACACACACACACGAACATGAACATGCATATGCACATGCACATGCACACGCACATGCACTCGCACATGCACATGTACACACACACACACACCTGCACCTACACATGCACATCCACATACACATACACATGCACATGCACATAAACATGCACATGCCCATAAACATGCACATGCGCATAAACATGCACATACACATACACATACACATGCACAAACACACACCCATACACACACATATACATACACATACACATACAAATACACATACACATTCACATTCACATACACATACACATTCACATACACATACACATACACATACACATTGAGATGGACATACACATACATACACAATCACATACACATACACTTACATATACACATAGACATACACATACATGTACACATACACCTACATGTAGACATACACATAAACATACACATACATATATGCATGTATACATATGCATAGAGACACATATACATATACATGTATACATGTAGAAATACATAGAGACACATATGCATATACATAGGCGCACACACATATACATACACATATACATATGCATATACACATACACATATAAATGTAGAAATACATAGAGACACATAGGCATATACACAAATATACATACATGTATACATATGCATATACATATGCATACACATACACATAAACATACACATACGCATACGCATACACAGACACACATGCCCATATACACACATACACATACACATTAACATACACATACACATACATACATAGACACATACACATACACATTCACATACACATACACATACACATACACATACACATACACATACACATACACATACACATACACATACACATACACATACACATACATACACAAGCACAGACACATACACATACACATACACATGGACATACGCTTACACAAACATATACACATACACATACACATACAATTATAGATACAGATACACATACACATAGGCATACACACATACACATACACATACACATACACATACACATACACATACACATACACATACACATACACATACACATACACATAGACATACACCGACACATACACGTGCACATACACATACACATACACATAAACATACACATAAACACATATACAGGTACACATACACATACACATACATATACACATACACATACCCATACACATACATACACATACACATACACACCCATGCACATGCACATGCACATGCACATACACACTTACACATACCCAAACACACATATTCACATACACATACACATACACATACACATACACATACACATACACATACACCTACACATAAACATACACATACCCATACACACACATTCAGATGCACAAACAGATACACATACACATACACATACATGTACACGTGCACAAACACATACACATACACATACACAAACACATATACATACACATACACATACACATGCACATGCACATACACCTACACATACACATACACATACACATACACATACACATACACATACACATACAGACACATACATAGACACATACACACACATATTCACATAAACACATACCCATACACATACACATATACATACACATACACATACACATACACATATACACACATACATACACACACACATACACAAACACATACATGGACACATACACATACACATACACATACACATACACATACACATACACATACACATACACCTACACATACACATACACATACACATATACATACACACACAACATATGCATACCCATAGACATACACATACCCATAAACATACACACACATAAATACACGTAAAAATACGCACATGACACATACACATACACATCCACATACACATACACATGCATATACACATACACATACACATACACACACACACACATACACATACACATACACCACACATACACATACATACACATACACATATGCATACCCATACCCATATGCATACACATACACATCTATACACATAAAAATACGCACAGAGATACATATACATGTATATATGTAAAAATATGTAGACATACAGATGCATATACATAGGCACACACATATAGATATGCATACAAATACACACACATACACATATGCATACACACATACACATTCATATATGCATACTCATATAATACACATATAGATACACATACACATACACATAAACATACGTATACACATACACCTACACCTACACATACACGTATGCATAGACATACACATACAAATACACATACACAAACACATACACATACACATACACATACAAATACACATATACATACACATACACATACACATACACATATGCGTACACATATGCATACACATACACATACACATACACTTACACTTACACATACATATTGCATACACATACATGTACAAATACACATACACATACACATACACTTATACATACACATACACATACACATACACACATGCATATGCATACCCATACCCATACCCATACCCATACCCACACCCATACACTTACACAAAAAAATACACACACATACACATATGCATATGCATACCCATATGCATACGCATACACAAACACATACACATACACATACATATACACATACACACATACAATTATAGATACAGATACACATAGACATGGGCATACACAGACATACACATACACATACACATACACATACACATACACATACACATACACATACACATACACATACACATACACATACACATACATATACACATACACATACGCATATGCATACACATGCATATACACATACACATACATACACATACACATACATGTACACATACACATTCAGATGCACAAATAGATACACATACACATACACATACAGATACATGTACACATACACATACAACATACACATACAACATACACATACACATACATATACATGTACACATCTCCAATAGCTTTGATGTGAATCAGTTCCCTATACATGGGAACTTTCTACTCTAGTGCTAGGTAGAGGGTTTTTCCCATGTTAACATATGTACATGATATAATCATATATGGTGGCACTTTGTACTTCCGATTCACTTATAGCTCTCACTTCACTCATTCTCATATAACTGATCAACTATTGATAGAGAGCTCTCCCATCCATTGTGCATCCTTGTTCTTGGATCTCCTTCTTTGCTCATATATGTACTTCTATTCTTGCTTCCTCACTCACTCACACACCCAAGTGGTATCAAAGAAAGTTCAGCTCCTTCGCAATTTGCTATTTTTCGTGATGTCATTGTGTGCACTTTTGCAAATCAATTTTAGAGCATAGAAATACAAAGCTACCAAGTGCGGTAAGGTCTTACTCCCTCTTCAAAGCCATTCATGTAGTTATCCACCAAGTGCAGTAAGGTTTTACCCCCCTTTCAAAGCCATTCATGTAGTCAAATTTTCCATTTGAGTTACAATATGTGAGCTTAATTTCAACTTTCTTGAAGTTCATATCTTGCTACTTTTGAGTTTTTTGATGCAATTGCAAGCAACAATGACTTGTTTGGAATGCTTCAAACTGAAGATAAGCTTGATGGTAGCAACTATTCAATGTTGTCTTACATGATGAAGCATGTTTTTATTGCAAAGTAACTATGGAACATAGTGGCCGACATCGACAAACGACCCAATGTTCTATTATGCAGTTTGTTGTCATAGATTCAAGTTCTTCAAGTACGATGACTATTGTCTTCTTCATCTATGCAACCACGACTTAGATGCCATTGAAAGGATGCTCAAGCTGATGCTTTGATTACCCTTCTGTGAAGCAGCATATTGTTCCATACATCCAATCATAACTACTTCAAGACAAACTTGGGATACACTTGCTTCTTTGTATGCTATGTATAATTAAGCATGTGTTGCTTACTTGAGAAAGCAACTTGAATATGTATGTATGGTTGAAAATGAGCCAATGGATGTATATCTTAGACACATCAAGGATTTGAAAGAGAAATTAGCAAACATTGATGAGATCATTCCGAATGCATTACTCATTTCTATACTACTCAAAGGATTGCAAGAATCTTTTCAAATCTTTGCTACAACACTTAATTTTTTGTCCCTTCCTTTGCAAGAAGATCATTCAAGAGTGAATAGAAGTAGTTTTCTAGATGGAACACAAGCATTTGCTATTACACAAAAGGGAAAAAGAAAGTATGGTTCAAGGTTGGGTTCATCAAAACCAAAGCCTTACTCTTCCTCTACCACTTCTTTCTCTCTTGACGATAATATGCAAAATAAAAACAGGTGAAAGTATTGTCAAAAAGCTACAAATACCATTGATGAATGTAGAAATCTTGCCAAGCATAATGAAAAGAAGAGATAATTGCAACTTGTTCATGGTGATCTATGTGGTCCAGTCAAAACTCCATCTTTTGAAAAGCATGTAGCAAAATTAAACTAGTTTCCTTCGGGTATGAAGGAAACTAGTTTAATTTTGTGGGATCTAGGCCGATGTATTCCCTTTGGGCAAAATTAAACTAGTTTCCTTCGGTATGAAGGTATGCAAGTGTCCCCTTCCGATAGTCGAACCCATGCTTTGTGGGATATGAAGGGTCCTACGGTTACTATGCCCGTTCACTTGTACAATCATTCTTTCAAATCAATTCAAGCAAGGGAGATTAGGCTTTGACCGAACTTCCTCTTTACAAGAAAAAAGATACCCACTCATCCAAGTAGCTAGCCCTCACACATTTTCCAGAATTTGAGAAGGGATTAATACAAAATTGAGTGTCAAATCTATCATTTCAAGCGGCTCAAGGCATATGGCCACAAATAATTAGGTTGAGATATACCCGACATCATGAGGTTATGCTTCAGAAACTCAAACTACATGACACTTTGAGCTATTACATGCACTACTGCCTAAGTTCGATACACTATTACCTGTGTCTCATACACTACTATGTTTCATAATCATTACACATGCTAGAAGATGATAATATGAGATCACCTTTGCATATCCCATCCTCAAAGATGCCTAGGGTAGAGATAGATCTTCCTATGCATTTTCATGATTGCAGTTCTAGCTTACACATTTTCCAATTCATGACAAGGGGCCAAATAAACTGTTCAAGTTGGCATTGAACATTAACACCCCTCCCTCCCTCCCCCCCCCCCCCCTCCCCCCCCCTCCTCCCTCCCTCCCTCCTCCCCTCCCTCCCCCCCCCCCCCCCTCTCCCTCCCTCCCTCCCTCCCTCCCTCCCTCCCTTCCCCCCCTCCCCCCCTCCCCCCCTTCCCCCCCTCCCTCCCTTCCCCCCCTCCCCCCTTCCCCCTTCCCCCTCTCCCCCCCTCCCTCCCTCCCTCCCTCCCCCTCCCTCCCTCCCTCCCTCCCTCCCTCCCTCCCTCCCTCCCTCCCTCCCTCCCTCCCTCCCTCCCTCCCTCTCTCTCTCTCTCTCTCTCTCTCTCTCTCTCTCTCTCTCTCTCTCTCTCTCTCTCTCTCTCTCTCTCTCTCTCTCTCTCTCTCTCTCTCTCTCTCTCTCTCTCTCTCTCTCTCTCTCTCTCTCTCTCTCTCTCTCTCTCTATGGCACTCACCTACTCAGACTAGGCTCTCGACATAATCTCGTTATCTATAACGGGATGACTCAGTGGCCTACCTCAGGAGGATTGACATGCATACCACACTCAGCCACAGATGGCGGGGGAAGTACAGTAGATTACGTCATGGGGTCCAGAGAGGCCATCCACCTACTTACCTCATTCACCATCCCACCCATACCCATTGGGGCCGATCACACATACCTCGCACTCTCCCTGAAGGGAGACACCCCTTTACGCATACCCGAAGCACGCATCCCACACACCACCATCCACTTCACACACGAGCTAGCTCACATATATGCGGCTCAAGTCGAGAAGGGTCTTCTCTTACTTCATCCTGACACTCCACTATCCCTACTCACCTCTCAGATAGCATCAGTTCTTCAGACATCAGCCATCAGCTCCTTCCCACACACCATCCATTCTCGTCACACACCTCCTCCCGGGACTATGCCACAACATCGTTGGTATGATGAGGATTGCAGAGATCTTTACCGCCGACTACGAGCTCAGCGAGCATTGGGAGAGATCACAGAGAGAGAGGCCAAGGGACAGATGAAGACTCTCACACGTCGAAAGAGGCGAGCCTTTGAGGAGGCACAGGAGCTTGAGCTATACCATCTCTTTATGAGTATGGACAGTGCTGCAGCATGGCACAGCCTACGAGAGCCACGCCCGACCACACCTATTGGAGACCCACACACATGGCATGATTATGCTCAGAGGTTATATGAGGTACCTAGGCAGCCTCCCATTCCCCAGCCACTTGAGCCTCACCCTACTAGTTCTTCTCTCTTCACAGCAAAGATGGTTGAGAGGGCCATACGACGACTGCGACATGGACGTTCGACAGACCACGCGGGATTGCAGAGCGAGCATCTCATATATGCAGCCTCCACTATAGCCCCGTTGATTGCACATGTCTTCAACCGGGCTATAGGAGAGGGCTTCCCAGAGGAGTGGACTAAGCACACCATTGTGCCTATCCACAAATCTGGCGACACCCTGGATCCAGGGAACTACAGGACCATCATGATTGGCCACACCATGGCCAAACTATACGGTGCCATACTTGAGGCAGAGCTCAGCTCATATGCAGAGACTGAGGGGCTACGAGCACGAGGCCAGGCAGGTTTTCGACGAGCTTTCTCTACTATTGATCACATCTTCATTCTGCGCTGCCTCATTGATGGGGCAAGGATGCGGAAGAAGAGGCTATATTGCTGCTTTGTGGACTTCCGCAAAGCTTTTGATACAGTGCCGCGGGAGAGGCTCTTCCAACGCCTCCAGAGCTTGGGAGTACCATCAGGGATGATTTGGGCCATCTATGCACTCTATGAGCAGGTGACCGGGAGGGTACGGTGTCCAGGAGGTATGTCTGAGGCCATTGCTAGAACCATCGGTGTTAAGCAAGGCTGCCCACTCTCTCCCACTCTATTTGGTCTCTACATTGACGAGATTGAGGACTACATTCTCTGAGCTGGAGGAGAGGGTGCAGACCTCGCAGGTACACATGTCCACATTTTATTATATGCCGATGACATTGTCTTGATTTCAGAGTCACCCGAGGGATTACAGCGCCACCTTGACGCCCTAGATGAGTTTTGTACACAGAGGGGCTTGACAGTAAACCTTGGCAAGACCAAGGTCATGATCTTCCACACCTCCCCCATGGTGAGGAATGGAGCAGGATTCAGAGCTGGTGGTGGACAGATTGAGGTGGTCACTTCCTATGTCTATCTCGGAGTCACATTCACGAGCTTGCCTGGCCCCTTCAGCATGAGACAGGCAGCCACCGATAGACTCACACGCGGATATGCAGCTTTAGCCATGTTAGAGCGGAGATGTCACCAAGCACACTTCCAGGAGCCCCGCACGAAGGGCTGGCTATTTGACACACTGGTCAGACCAGCTATGATGTATGCTGCGACGGTTTGGGCCCCAGGTCTCACAGTCACCCAGTGGAGTGCGATCGAGAGGCCACAGGTACGTATGATCTCGCGATTATTTCGTGGGAAACAGTCGGTGCCACATGACATCATCAGGGCAGAGCTAGCTGCACCACCCATGGCAGTAGAGGCACTATTCCAGACTATCTGCTTTATTCAGAGGATTAGGGACCTCCCTACAGATAGACTCACACACAGAGCTCTTGAGGCATCTATACAGATATCAGAGTCAGGATATGAGAGAGCTTGGTACACTCAGGTTAGAGTCTGGTTTGATAGTCATGGACTTGATATGGACAGATTGCCGCCTTTTCAGTATGACCCAGACTCACCTCACATCCACCTCTCTCGTCGTGAGAGGAATGTTGTGCTCAGACAGGATCTCTGGCAGCTCTACATTAGTCAGACATGGCACACACCACACATGGGATCGAGACTATCGCACTATCGAGACCAGTTCATAGACATACTAGCTGACGGTTTCATCCAGCGACCACGCTACATGGATACTCACATGCCTCATAGCTCGAGGGTAGCGATTGGCCAGCTGAGAGTCTCATCACACCGACTCGAGATTGAGACGGGCAGAGCCGCAGACATTCCCAGAGAGGAGCGGATATGCAGAGTACGCAGAGTAGAGATGGAGGATGAGGAGCACTTTGTATGCAGATGTAGCGCATATGATGGCATCAGAGGCAGATACGAGACTCTGTTTGCAGGGCAGCCCACCCTTCGAGAGATCATGGACTCTAGAGACCAGCGACAACTCGGGCGATTCTTACTAGAGATACAGAGTCACAGAGATTCCCTACTCCAGCCTACTGTAGCACTCCATACAGGAGGGAGACAGAGTCAGCTCACTGACTTCTTTATTCCACGACGTGCTGCAGCCCTCCCCCCCTCAGCCCACACACCGAGCGGGGTGACTCTTCAGCAGGCTCAGATATCTCGAGCTAGGAGACGACCCCGTGCTATAGGATATCGGGCCCCGAGACTTCACCGACACCAGATTGCGGAGATCCAGGCTTGTGACCATCGCGCCATGGAGGAGAGACGATCCAAGATGATGGCCGATCCCGTTGCAGCCATCAGGGTGGCCCTGACTCCACCTCCACCTATGTATCACATATTACACCCACCCACTAGCACAGGATGGAGCTAGTAGTCGTCTTAGATGCATTCTCATGGTTGTTGTACTACCCTTTTGCATATAGACTATCATAGATATCGCACTCCATACACCCCCCACCATTTTCATGGGTATCCCCACATGCATACTACGGAGATCTATATCAGCTTAACCAGTTTCTTTTCAGCACTTTTATCTTTTCTGATTGACAGAAGATACACCCATGTACATCGATTTGTCTCATAGACCGAGTTCGGCCTCCTAATAGACGTAAAAACACTTTCTTTCTTTCTTTCTCTCTCTCTCTCTCTCTCTCTCTCTCTCTCTCTCTCTCTCTCTCTCTCTCTCTCTCTCTCTCTCTCTCTCTCTCTCTCTCTCTCTCTCTCTCTCTCTCTCTCTCTCTCTCTCTCTCTCTCTCTCTCTCTCTCTCTCTCTCTCTCTCTCTCTCTCTCTCTCTCTCTCTCTCTCTCTCTCTCTCTCTCTCGCACGCAAGATTCAAATGAGACTACCGTTGACCACATCTTCGTTCTGAGATGCTTGATCGACTAGGCACCAATGAGGAAGAGGATACTATATTTCTACTTCGTATACTTATGCAAAGCATTCGAGACAATTCCCAGGGAGCCGCACTTCGGACGTCTACTCGATATCGAGGCTCTGAGGGAGATGATATGGGGGATCTACCCCCTTATATGAGAGAGTATCGAGTAAAATCAGATGCCCGGGCGGCCTATCTGATCCACTTGATAGCACCATCAGGGTGAAGCAAGGATACCCTCTCTCACCCACCCTCTTTGGTCTATACATTGATGAGATAGTGGACTTCATATGGCAGCAAGGAGGGAAGGGCATTAAGGTACGAGGGACCACTGTCCACATTCTTTTATATGTTGATGATATTGTGTTGGATCCAAAGTCTGCAAAGGGTCTATAGCATCACCTACATGGCCTAGGCAATTTTTGCACACATAAAGGGCTATCAATGAACCTTGGTAAAACCAAGGTTCGGATCTTCCATACATTAGCACATGTGATGAGGTGCAGTTCTTTCACAGAAGCATGCAGACCCATCGAGGTAGTCAGACCATATGTCAAATTGGGAGTAACATTCACAACACCCTCTCGGATTTTCTCCATGTCTGAGGCAACCCCTGATCGCATCACACGAGGATACACAGCACTAGTGTTGATGGAGAGACAATGCCACTAGGCATATTTTCAGGAGCCCCGCACAAAGGGGCGGCTATTTGTCACTTTGGTTACCCCAACACTTAGGTATGGAGCAGCCATTTCGAGACCGAGGTTAGCTGCATGAGCATGGACAGCATTGGAGAGACCGCAAATTCTCATGATTGCCAAACTCATCCGCAGCAAATCCTCGATACCTCATGATATCATCAGGGCATAACTTGTTGCACCATCGATGCTAGTAGAGGTTCTCTTCCAAACAGTATGCCTATTACACATGATCCCAAGCTTGAACTCAAAGTCACCAGGGGACGGGGACGGGTCCCGGGGACGGTGGTGTCCCCGAGACGGGGACGGAGCCTAGGGTGTCCCGGGGACGGGTCCTCGGGACGGCACCAAAAAAACGCTGATTTTTTCAAAATAATGAGATGAAACTTATGTACAAATAATTCCTCAACATGTGAAATGACCAATAATAAGAAAAAAATAGAAAAAAAGTGTTTTTTAAGTATAAACGATGAGCACGTTGAGTCGTTGGCAGTTGAAAAAAGTTAGTAGTTAAATGGTACTCCAAGAGTTGAAACTTACAAAGTTACAAGTGATAAGTGACAAGTCTCATGTATTTCATCATGTCAAAAAATAGATTCTACATCATCATCATATCAAAAAGATGTTACATCATGAGATAAAAAGATCTTATATCATACGATCGATGGACAAATGCCAAAAAGACTACATATGATGGGAACATAAATAAGAAATGTAAAAGGCAGCAGGCTACAACATAAATGTGATGACTATGGAGAATGCAAGTGAGGAGTCATAGTGACAGACTCATTTTCTGCAACACAATCAGTGGTTGCTGCATCTTCATGTTCTTCATTTACCACTTGGTCCGATCCCTGCTCTACCTCCCATTCTCTGAAAAGATCTCCCTCCATGCATTGCGTCCGTCGAAGCATCCTCAAATTTGCACTGACAAACACAAGATCACTAGCACGCTGCACACCAAGCCTGTTCCTCTTCTTAGAGGCTACATGTCCATACACACTCCATAGTTGCTCAAGGCAACTCGTGGTGCAAGCCTGGCTAAGTATCCAAATGGCCAATTGTTGAAGCTCTGGACCATCAGAACCAAAATCCTCCCACCATACGGCAGCACCAACACGTTCATACCTATCATTATCATTCACCAATGTTTTTAGTGCTTCAATTGTGCGATCCATAGCTTCATACACTTTACCAATACATGGCTCCATGGAATCCACAATTTTCAATAAGTGCACAAGTGGATGAACAATATCCACGATGTGAGAAATGTTTTCCCACCATGCTGCATCATCAGCTAATCTTCTAAATTGCTTTCCTGCTGAAGTAGAAGCTTCTGGCATCCTCGCGAATTCATCACTCAATAAAAGCCCTCTCAAGACACCACTAGATTTTACTACTCGGTGTAACATAGTGAAATTATATGCAAACATTGTGTCTGAGTACTTGAGCAAAGCAAGAGTAGATCTCTTGCTAAACTCATTCTTCACACGAGTATGGTTGTTGATGAAGCTAACCAATGAATTTGCCTCATTGATTACAGGCAAAATCCAATCCAAATTCCCAATGTCTTTGAGAATATTATTTAAACAATGAGCCATGCAAAAGCAAACAATGATGTGAGGGTACAAATTTTCAATAATTGCACCTGCAGCTCTATTTGCAGGCTCCCCATCTACTACAATGCAAACCACATTTGATGGCCCGACAATCTCTATTGCACTTGCCCACTCAGCAGCAAGTACATCAGCTAACTTTCCTGTGTCGGATGCATCATGTGATGAGATGAAGTACATCTCCCCACGAGAATAAGCTACCACTCCATGGATAGAGCGTCGTTGGACATCACTCCATCCATCCACAAGCAATGATACTCCGTTTCGTTCCCATGATTTTTTAATGGTCTCACATGCGGCTTCCACAAGCTTCTTCTCTTTCTCCAACAAAGTGGTGCGCAAGCTCTCGGAGCATGGAGGCACATAGTGTGCTCCATATTCACCAATCTTCTTTACCATACCTTTGAAATATGGTGATCTATGGAAAAGTTAAACAAATAAGATTTATAAGTAATGGCTTATGGCCCATGGGAGTGTCAAAATCTGAAAATCAGCAAATATTGAAACAAAATGAAGATTCAATTCTTACTGAGCCGCATTGAAAGCTGTGTGGTCATGGTAAAAAAAGAGTGCCACTGCAGTATCCACCTCCTCTTTCAATACGGGATTCCAATTTTCATGGAGTGTTTGTTGACGTGATGGACGCACATAGGGCATTCCCGATGGTGTAGAGGAAGTAGGAGTAGGATGAGGAGTGGAAGTAGGAGTAGGAGTAGGAGTAGGAGCACGAACCGGAACCGATGAAGATGATGCTCTTGAAGAGGATGGCATAGAAGACCTCACAAACGATGCTGGGTCGATAGGAGCTTGTGAAGCACGCCGAGCATGAGCTTGAGCATCACTAATAGCAAGTTTGTTGAGTAATTCTTGCTTCTTCTCCGAAGTGATTGCGGAACAAAATCTTACTTCATGTCCACGCTCATGAAGTAAGTGTGCACGCACCTTGTTTGCTCCACCGGTTCTCTTGTAGCCACATAGCTTGCAACTCCATGGTCTTGCACCACCACCTTCTCCAGCGGATACGGGAGATTCCACCTCTTCCCACCATGTCCACTTGCTTGTAGCATGCCTCCTCTTGGTGTTTGATCCACTTGTTCGCGATGAAGAAGCCATAGGAGAAGAGAAGACTATGAGGAGAGGAGCAAGAAAGAGAAGGGTGAAGAGAGGGCTGAGAAGATATGGCTCAGCCCTTGAGTATGCAAGGGTGAAGATAACTCAAACCTTCACACACACAAGATGCTTGCAATGAAGGCTCTAAGTGAGTTTGTGGCTTGAAGAGCTGAAATGGGGGGCTATTTATGCTTGTAAACAAGCCTCTAGAGCTCCTAAAAAAGGCGCCAAACTTGAGCCTAAAAAAATCGAATGCAAAATTCGAATTTGAATTTAATTTTTCAGTCAAAAAATCCCGCTAGAACTGCCCGCCCGTCCCCGTTTTGACCTATCACCGATTTCCGTCCCCGGGACGCGTTCCCGGGACGGCAGCCTGTTTTGCATGGATTGATAGGGACGTCCCGCGTCCCCTACACACGTCCCATATGTTTCATGCTTGGGGACGGCGTCCCGGCGTCCCTAGGACCCGGGGACGCGTCCCCTTGTTACTTTGATTGAACTAGAGCGCATCACTTACAGAGCTTTCTAAGCATCATGGAACATGGCACTAGCCAGAGACGAGTCCTCATGGTATGCACAAACAGAGGATAGGCTAGCCCATCATGGATTTGACATAGACAGACTACCACCAGTATAGTTTGACTCTTAAGCTCCCACCTTTCGCTCTCCCACTAGGAGAGGAATAGGATCATTCGTCAAGAGATATGTCATGCATACATACAGGGCAAGAATCAACCCGAGTAATACATTGCCACCGAAAATGCTTCACTATCGTGAACTTTTTCTACAAATCTCAGACCAGGGCTTCATTGATACTCCACGCAACATGCAGACATACCAAAATACCACGTTCAAGTTGTCATTGGGCAGCTTCAACTTTCATCACATCACCTCGAGATCAAGAGGGGCCGGGACAAGGAAGTCCCTCAAGAGGAGAGGTGGTGCCCAGTATGCCATACAAAGATAGAGAGTGAGGAGCACTAGGTTACCAAATGCCCAGCATACTCAGACTTGTAGGCATAGTTCTAGATAGAGGGGTCACTCCAATTGTGCATGACCACTGGAGACCAGCAAATATGGGATGCTTCCTCATGACAGTATATGAGAGACGCGAGCAGATGCTAGAGCCCACGCATCAGACACCTGTGAGTATCGAGCATACTATTACTCAGTTCTTTCAGCAAGTTTGGCCACATCAGATGGACCCACCTCCCAAAGGCATAGGGCTCACGCTCCAACAAGCAGCGACACAAAGAGTGCGATGCCGACCACATATTATGGTTGTGTACCGACAACCACGACTTCACAAGGAGGATATTTCATGCATCAAGATAGCCCACAACCACATGATGGAGGAGAGGCACACCATCATCACTTTAACAGCCTTCCTTCATCGGGAACTCATACTGCCGCCAATGTACCACATACTCCACCCATTATTCGCAGTTAGGGTATACACATTCACTCCCCCATGGGTCCCCCTCTCTCTCTCTCTCTCTCTCTCTCTCTCTCTCTCTCTCTCTCTCTCTCTCTCTCTCTCTCCCTCCCTCCCTCCCTCCCTCCCTCCCTCCCTCCCTCCCTCCCTCCCTCTATATATATATATATATATATATATATATATATATATATATATATATATATATATATATATATATATATATATATATATATATATATATATATATATATATATATATGATCTCTAGGCTGATTAGAGCCAAGGCCTCCGTACCACATGATATCATTCGAGCGGAGCTAGCTGCCCCCCCTATTGAGATTGAAGCACTCACTAGAGCAGTCTCCTTTGTACACAGCTTGTGGGACACTACCAGAGACACTACCAGAGATAGATATACGAGGTTGGCCCTCGAGTCATCCAGACAGCTAGCCTTGCAGGGGGATATATCATGTTGGTTTGCACAGATGACATCATGGTTTCAGACACATGGTTTTACCATGGACAGGCTGCCTCCTTTCCAGTACTCTTTACAGACACCCCTGATGTACCTGACACGGGTGGAGATTACCAGACTCATTCGTCAGGATCTGATCCAGCTCGACACCAGGAGGACATGGATTGAGCCTACACAGGAGTTGGGTACGAAGATGGCTTTCTATAGAGAGCATCTTCTACACCTCACAACGGATGGGTTTGTGACTCGACCTAGCTATATGGATACACACCTTTCCCGTGCCTTGCGTTGTGCCATTGGCTAGTTGCGCACATCCTCACATCAACTTGAGATTGAGACTGGCAGATTCAGAGGGGTACCAGCAGATAGCAGGATATGCCGTCTATGTCACCTCGAGCCAGAGACAGAGCTACATTACATATGTCATTGCACGGTATACTATGAGATACGGGGCCGTTTTCATTGTCTATTCAGAGAGGGTTTTGGGCCTCTATCTAGAGTCATGAGTTTTGAGGATCAGAGATGTCTTGGACTATATCTATTAGAGGTACACAGACATAGAGACACTCTACTGAGGAGAGCTGGAGGGAGACAGTCCCAGAGACAGATTACGGATTTCTTTACACCAGACATTGGGCAGCTAGAGGAGCAGTCAGTAGAGCATCTAGTACAGAGCTCTGTCCACACTCATACACCGACTACTGGCACTCTCATAGACCGAGCACTGGAGCTAGGGAGATCTAGACGACCGAGAGTGAGAGGTGCTACATAGTATCGACGGAGACTGCAGCGGAGGATTCGAGCTATACTTTTCAGACGCCCACAGTGCATATGAGGATAGATCTCCAGCCTTGTATATCAGCACATCCCTCCTATGTATCAGCCCTTTGTTGTATTAGTCTTGGTTTTAGCTTTTTCCCCCAGCTATTTTACATCTTTCATTTTCAATACCACTTCCTTTGGTACTCAGATTTTGTATCAGATTCACCAGTTTTGTAACTTTTGGTCTCATAGGTCATTTTGGCCTTCTGAAGACGTAAATATATCATTTCATTTCATTTCTCTCTCACACACACACACACACACCATTGAGACCCACGAGAGCCTAGAAAGGGGCCTACCTCGCATCGCAGGTTTCCATTGGGAATCTGCATTCATTCGAGACACCCATTCGAGACCCGAGCACTTGGCATAGCTATGCACAGAGCTTATACCAGAGACCAGCCCCCCATTCCCCAAGCCACACAGCTCACACCCCACTACCTCTTGCTTTATCACATCCACTATGGTGAGCCGAGCAATTGCCCATCTACAGCATGGAAAAGTCCATAAACAGTTCGGTTTACACGCAGAGCATCTCATCTACGGACGCACGACTCTAGCACCACTTATTGCCCACCCCTTCAACCGTGCATTGGTTGAAGAGTTTCCAAACTCATGGACTGAGCACACCATGGTGCCCATTCGTAAGTCAGGCGATGTTATGGGCCACATATCAAATGATCATGATTGGCCCCACATTGGGCAAGTTATATGGGGCAATGCTACAGACAGAGTTGAGCACTCTCACTCAGACGAAGGGTATTGAGGCTCCAGGATAGGCAGGATTCTGACGAGATTACTCTACCATTGACCACATTTTCACTCTGAGATGCCTAATCAACCGGGCAAGAGTGAGGAAGAGGAGATTATACTACTGCTTTGTGGACTTCCGCAAAGCCTTTGACACAGCTCCTAGGGAGCTGCTCTTCATATGTCTACTTGATATCCGAGCTCCAAAGGAGATGATATGGGGGATCTATGCCTTATATGAGAGAGTATCTGTAGATTCAGATGCCCATGTGGCTTATCCAACTCACTTGCTAGCACCATCGGGATGAAGCAAGGATGCCCTCTTTCA
>CM035444.1:55222193-55259693 GCA_020310875.1 Ceratopteris richardii
AAGTTATACTCATAAACATCAAGAGCAAACATTTGACTCACCTCACAGCCCTTAGACATAGGATCCACAACGACAAGCTAGGAAGCCTATAGCTACACAATGGCTATCACCTCAAGGGCCAACATCCCCGTACCATCGCACCCTAACACTACAAGTGTACCATGTGACTATCAAGGGCACAAAGTCCCAGTGCCTCCTATGGAAATGTCTAAAAAAAGAGTTTAAGGTCCTATTTACAAATCATTTTAGGTGGTGGTCCAATTTACACTTGTCGGACACTCCACACTTGGCCACACACTTTAACAACACACACCCATCTAGATGTCCTTTGTGTTTGGAGACCTGACACTTACCCCCTTATTTTCGATTGATGTCCTCAATGATTTCCCCAGTTACAAACCGGAGACCAATCCTTCTATAATTTGAGTAACTCCCAAGTCATATAAACCCACGCATATGCTCCCACTCGATAAAATACTTTCAATAAGAAGCTCTATAGGAATTCCTAACCCCCATATCCAAAACCATTACAAGCTATAGTGGAGCATACTTCCAAGCATGGACCTCGTGTTGAGGTACCATAAGATCATCATATCTTAGCCACTTTTACATGTATGTAGGAACCTCAACATACCTTACGAACCTTACCTTGGGGGTAAGATTCGTGAAGATACCCGTATCGAACCTTACGAACCTAACCACCTTGGTGCATACATACAAATGTATGCATGCATGTATGTTCTAAGTTCTAAGTTCATACATACATGCATGTACGTACGAATGTATGCATGCATGTATGTATGTATGTGACATAATAGTATGAAGTACATGAGCAACGTAGCACCATATGTTTTGTGTAACCCTATACAGTTGTACGACGAATGTATATATGCATATGTGAGTGTGTATGTAATAAAGGACTTTGGAGTGGGCATGTGAGGGCAACTCACGGATTCCTAGGGAAAGCCTCTCTCAAAAAACCATAGGTACTGTTTTTTCAAGTCCATGTTCCGTAAGTTGTTTGGAATGATGGTGCAGAACCATATGCACCAAACCATAAAGGCTATTTGGGAAGAGTTCCAAACCAACTATGAATAGGTTATCTATTGCACAATACAAGCAATTCGAGCAGCTAGTATATTGCCACTACAACTTGCACATTTTGGAGAGAGGAGGTCACAACGAATGTGTGGAAGATCAACGTTGACCATATCAAGATAGAAAAGGTTCGTGAGATGCCTACTATACCTTTAAAGGAGTTGGACCTTTACAAACATATTGTATCAGGAGTTGACCGAGCAACAACAACACACTCACTCCTAGAGACATGCACCATCACAACCTACACATTTTGCATCGACTTGAGGCACCTCTATTAGTCATGACTCACATGGTAGAGCAAATCATGATGAGGATGAGGATAGGATGAGAATGAGGATGAGGATAAGGATATATCAGAGATTTCATTCGACACTAGGTCAGATTTTGATGATTGACTCTCGGGTTATTTTGATTTCTACTTGTATATTTATTTGGACATGAATCATTGGTCTTAAACTCTTAGACTTGTCACCTTTAGTGATCAATGATTATGGATATGTATTTATGACATTTAGACTAATTGTATTTTGATGTCAAGATAATGACTATGTAGTTTATGTCATATGATGGCATGATCGTTGATGAGTCATGACTCATGGTTTATGATGGTATGTACTATGGTCATAGTCTTAAGTTTTGAGATGATTCTATGTGGTGTATGTTTTATTAAAATTTGAATTCATTTATTTGAATTTGTGAATATAAGTTTTGATTTAAAATGTGATCTATTGCCCAACTTAAAGTGCATTGTGATCTAATGTGAAATGTAGGTCAAGAGTTATATATGATATGTAGAAATATTGATATATAATGCTTTTATGTGGTTTCTTATTACATTCAAGCATAAAAAGATGATTTGTACACAACTTTATCGCAACTTTTTTCCAACTTCATCATGTTGCTACCCCGTTGCGTACGATGTTTCCATCCCATTGCTAACCACACTGCTACCAAAGGATGAGCCTCCATGCAAAAACTCCCCAAACTCAAAGAATCACCACACAAAGGATTGTCCAACGGATATTCCCTCAACTAGTAGTTGAGGTAAGATGTTCCTTTTGCACATGATTAAGGTTACAATTGAAGAGAATACCTTGTTGAGTAGCCATTCTCCCAATACCCAAGTGGTCCAACTTCACGAAGCTCGAAGAGATTCCTAGACGCATGACCAGAGCTCAAAAACCAATGCAGCAACTAAAGAGAAGGCACATAGCTGTCAAAGCTCAAAAGATGTAAATAAGACCTATGCAATTGAAAGTGTGAGAGTGGCCAGCCAAGGTCCAAGGTCCCTCTTGAAGGCATCAATCAAACTTCTCCTCTACAAGAAGCCTGAGAAAAGAAACAATGTGATACTTTCCTAGACATCCCATGGACAATCCCTATGCACAATATAGTGCAACCATGGACAATCACAGCAGTCAAGGTTCTCCGGAGTACGTATCAGCAAGTATCACTATATGACTTGCTTATCATACGCCCTAAATTTCGAAGTGGCATTATTGTTGCTCTAACAGATTATAAGAGCCCCTAGTTAACCCTAAGCATCAAAGGTACCAAGTTATCGAGGATGATCGTAGATGGAGAGCCAAGCATTAACCTCATGCAGAACTACACTATGATCCTCCTTAAAAATTAAAATCAACCCATCCAAATCTACTCACTTCATTGTCACATTAGCGAAACAAGGTAAGGTAAGTCCTTTAGCTATAGTGGAAAAGGTACAAGTGGAAGTTCAAGACCTAGCATTTGTACTAGATTTTTTGATACTTACTTTACCAAAGGTTAAGGGTGGGTTCACCGTTCCCTCTCCTCATATGAAGACATTGGCTTAGAGACAATACTGTCATACATGACTTGGGTAGTTACTAGTGACACCATGTGGGTGGCTACTACTGATGCATCCATGATAGAGCTCCATCTCGAAGGAGAAGATCAAGCCTTAGGGGCATCACACATCATTATGTGAGAAGACCAAGAATCATATAACACCCCCTCACCTGAGTGCATGGACATGTGCAACCTTCAAAATTTGATGTTCGAGTCTATATCTAAAGAAGAACAAGAGCAAGGGGTGGGGGCAAAGGCAACCTAGGTGACACCTCGCAAGGCCACCAAGGTGACTTCCAACTGACAACATGGACTTGTGCAACCTTCGACATTTAATGTTTGAGTCCATATCTGAAGAAGAATCAGAGCAAGGGGTTAGGGAAGAGGCATCTTGGGCCACACTTCGTGAGGCCACTAAGGCGACTTCCAACCCTACCTGGGCAACTTCACCTCCTTCCTAGGCCATGCCACCCCATGCTTGGACGACTACCTCCTTCATGAGCAACTCCTTCACCTACATGTGTGACCACTATAGCCACCTAGTGCCTCATCCAATCCTAAAGCAATCCAAAGGATCAACAACAACCTTCAAGAAACTCTTCCCTATGCAATAAAGTTTGAGGAACACAACACGTGTGCTGACATCATGACAATCGAAGATCTGAACGATCTAATGGAATGACTAGATGATATGCAAAATCTTCCTTGTTTCACAATAGAATTCACATAAGAAGAAGAAACCACATTGGAATCTGTCAAGACCATCGTTGGAAAAATACGCGTGCCAAACGCTCGGGAGTGGTTCGATCCGTACGATACGTACGGAATGTTCTGTACAACGTTCGGAACGTTGACGATCCAAGGAATAAAAGTTGTTTTTTTAATCAAAACCTAACGAACATACATTTCATTTTCTCGAAACGTGTGCCGCCTGCATCCGTTCGCCAACACGAGTCCGAGCCATCAATCGACTGAGGCAAGTGCACACAGATCCTTCAACTCCAATTCTTTAACATCTCCTCATCCTCACATGCATCATGCCCCCTAAAACCCTACGAGTCAATCTATAGTTCACTGTTTTCTTCCCATTTTCCATATTTCCATACCTCCTCAAACATTCATATGCCCTCCGACATCCTACCCACAATCAAAAGTTAGAGCTTGAACTCATTTTCACTGCAATATCACAAATAGAGGCCATCATCACACAGATCCATGAACATTACACAATGCACATACAGAAAAACAGAAACAAATTTGTCTACACAAGTTCACTCAAACCCTATCTTTGCAACAATGGGAGAGAGAGCTTTAGAGCATGACCTGAGATCTTTGCTAACCAATCATAAATGCTTCTATAGTATATGCCAAAATCAATCATCATCAATGGGCAAGGGTCAAAGACCATAAATTTCAGATATATCATAGCTCAAAGACCATAAAATTCAGATATTCACATGCCACATGCATCATGCGCAATGTGCATGTAGCTGGCTGCTGCTAGGATCATGTACAATGTGCATTGCATGTAGCAAGTAGTATGTACTATATACTATGTGCATTGTGCATGTGCCAGGTACTATGTAGCAAGTGCCAAGTAGTAAGTATATAGTACATAGTACATACTACATACATGGTACTACATAGTACATAGTAACATACTACATAGTACATAGTACACACTATATTCATGGCACATGCCACATGCACATTGCACATTGCATATTACATAATGTCACAATGCACATTTAATATGCTATGTGCATTGTAATCTATAAATTGAAAGTTCTAATGTTTTTCTTTTTTGACATTTGAATTTTGAATATCGGTCTATCATCATGCCGAAGAAGACCCATCCATATTGGGATGCACATACCATAGTAGCAAGGCCCACGAGAGCCACTTCTAGTGGAGGTGGAGCAAAGTATTGGCAATGCAAGTATTGCAAGATTAGTTTCCGCAATACCATTACACGAGTCATATCCCATGTTTCAAGTATTGGTGGCAATGGCATAGGGGCATGTGCAGCGGTTCCTCGTGACATTGCAAATGTGATTATTGTTGATCAAGGACACATGTTTAAAGGTAAGGTTCTCCCTCGTAGAGAGCAAAGAGAAGAAGATGATGATGCACTTCTTCATCCTCAAAAGCCAGATGAGAGGCGTGCTTCCGAAAGCATAAATATTCAGCATCATGGTGGTGCAAGCAATAATTAGTCAAGAAAAAGGCCTTGTATGGATGATGCTTCACAGTGTGATTCACACAAAGATACGCAATAGACTTAGCACTAACAACTTCAAAATCTTGTGTATTGTCAAGCAAATCTAAAAGTTGCTCGTAATTTGAAAACCATGCGACGACCTATTCAGGTAAATTTTCTATCTTATTTACAACTCACTATTTAGTATGAGCAAAATTTTATCTACTAGTCTCCGAAGCATATTCTAATTTAGAAAAGTATTTTGTAGGTGGATCCCGATTCAATTGTGTGGTCTATGGATAGAGCTCCCACACTTCCAGAGAGAGAGAGGAAGAGGAGGAGATCTATCGTATGTTACATAGAGAGCTTGAGGTTGTCTGTGAGTGAGTGACACGATCAAGGACGAGTACCTGTCCTCCTTTAGTTCATATGAAGCCTTCCACATTCTTCTTTGCCGATTCATGGACCACGACCACATCAAGCACAAGGTGGACGATCGACAGCTATAAGATGTGGATCGAACACATTGGAGGATACATCTCTCCCTCTAGATGATATTACTACATTAGGGTCTGATAATGAGGATAGCATATCCATGCTTCTTCGTCAAGCTCTGAGAGCTTGGATGATTGATCATTGATATTTATTGTAGTATTGACTCTTGATCACTCATTTGTATGTCATTTTTAGACATTGATGTAATGGAAAAAGTGCTTGAGTATTTTTTGATATCTACATTCTAATTTCTATTATGTCACATAAGGTGTTGAATCTTGAATCCTTATCAAGGTTCATGATTCTTGATTTCAGTATATGTTGTAAGACATAGTTGTAACTTGTAATGTTTTTATGATTGTTGATATGTTTATAATTAACGTACCGTTCCGTACCAAACCTCCTTACCACGAACCGTACACGTACCGTACCAAGCGTACCGAACCACCTTGGTCAAAACTCCTTGTTCCTCGCCACATTCTCTTTTTGGATAACCTCCTTCCACTCCCTCCTTGAAGTCCTCATCCCACTATCTTACCACTATCTACTTGTGCAACCATTTCCTTCTCTTTCCTTAGGCGACCTCCTTTCGCTCTCTCCTTGAAGTCCTCATCCCGATATATCCCTATTATCTCCTTGTGTGACTATTTCCTACTCTTCCTCGAGAAACCTCACTCCACTATCTCATTGAAGTCCTCCTCCCACTATCTCCTTGGGCGACCATGTAATGGGCATCTTGGCGACCTTCCCTCAACTCCATCCTAGCGACCTTTCCTCTACCCCATCATGGCGACCTACCCTCCAACTATGGGCAACTCCTTCCTCTAGGTTGCTTCCCTCACCCTCTCCTCTTCTCTTAGGTATCCCCCCAATAAACTACTACTTCGCCTTAGACTCTTGGCTTCTCTTCACTAGGGCAACCACCCTTTAATAGTGGCACAAAGGTGATACAACCACCTACTAAAAGCTTAGACTCTCGTCTTGTCCTGCACATGTAGGCAACTAGATATCCCTATCCTTCCTCACCTCCTCACCTAGAGTTCCATGTGTTGGGCAACATTCTCCCTATCTCTATATCTCGGCGACATTCTACTTCCTTGAAGACAACTTCTTCATGGGCATCCGCTTACCACAAGGACACTCCACATAGCTCTGCGACTTCCTTTTCTTGGTGACTTATCTCATTCTTGGCGACTTAGCTACTCGCTTGGACTACCTCCTGCTACTCACTTGGATCATCCCTCTCTCCTCTTCATCTTACTCAATGCCATCCACGACGATTGACTCCAACCAAGGAAACCATCAACAGAGCATGCCAAGATTGAATTTCCTAGGCTAAAACTTCAGTACGCAATCCTCTCCATTCCCTTTACATATCTAACTTCATTGCATATGGCTTCTTCTACATCTGAGGAGATAAGAAGACAAGATGCTTATGAATTTCAACCTCATTCAGAAGGGGACTCTAGTGGCTCGAAACAAAGTTAGGCACACACATGTCATGAGCTTGAGACCTTCAACATGGAAGCAGAAGCTATTGCTAAGGCTCAAGAAGGCACACATATGCAGAAGACAATAGAGGTGACCTGCAACCAAGAGGCGAGTTAGGGAGATAGCACTCTCTCTCGTAGTGGAGAGACTAGTGATTCATTATATATAAGGCATTGCAAGAAGAGAATTCTAAGCCTCCTTTTCTAGAGGCAAAGTCAAGACTCAGCACCCACAAATGTCCCTCCTAGTCCAAGGAAGAAGTCTCCACCTGAGTCAAAGCCATTTTCAGCACCATCTCCCTCTACTACCAACAAGATTCTGGTTGTCAT
Organism: Ceratopteris richardii; assembly: GCA_020310875.1. Lineage (NCBI taxonomy): Eukaryota > Viridiplantae > Streptophyta > Polypodiopsida > Polypodiales > Pteridaceae > Ceratopteris > Ceratopteris richardii. The sequence continues at coordinate 55,229,637 of CM035444.1, forward strand.
ACTAAACGAGTTTTCCCTCCGCATCGACATGCTGCAAGCAAGGAGCTTGACAAATTACTAAAGGTGAGACATCAATCATAAACCTCACGTGCCTCGTGGTTGTCCAAATGCCGGCAATAGGTAATACTCAAGCTAATTGAGTGGAGCTTCACACATTATTTATGCGCTATCCTTCTCTTCCAAACGGGAAGATTTGCCTCATTGATACGTTCAGAGCACATAATGGAATCTCAACAAGTCCGATTTTTTCTCAAACTAAGCGCAAATGACACACCATATGTTCCACAATGTTTCCTAAGAAGAGAATAGACCCAAAAGCAGCACGGCATTTGGCCTTATTCAAGGCCCATTTTCTTCTAAAAGATAATGTGCACTTCACAAACATCAAGATATCTGAGCCATTTTTTTGCTTTCTACACGCAAAACCATTTCCGTGCCATAGGATTCTCATGCAATCACTCGCCAAGCAAAGAGAGCGAAGAAAGCAGTACACCCAGCAAACAAACAAGGCACTTACTTTGAGCTGATAAGGAGTCCTCACAACCTTTTGGCTTGAAGGACGAGGATATAGAGCAGCATCTCACCAAATTGAGCAAGTCATGCACCTATGATGTTGCATAAACCTAAAAAGAATCAAGTAGAGTCCACATAGCCTCTTTCTTATGGAAACCTTTTAGGACGAGGTGCTCTTGAAAATGCACAAAGGGGATGAGGAATGAGGTATTACATATGAATCAGAGGATGGGAGATCAAATCAGCTTCTCACACTCCATGGAGATGGCTTCTGGTTTCATGAAAGTTTGCATAAATTATGTTTGCTAGTGGAATTAGGGTACAAAGAGAGTAATATTAACTCATAAAGGATCTTGGCCCTCCTACGGAATAACTCGGACCATTTTTTCGCATCAGCACATTCTTTTCTAAATTCTGTTTGATATGAAACGTACCAAAGAAACTAGAAAGTTAATAGCTCAATTCTATTTGAAAAGGATACCTAGGATTTTAGCAATATTGATGCTCAAAAGTGTGCTTGCATCCATGATCCCATCCTCTAATGTGGTAGCATTCAGCCATCTCCCCTATAGTCCAGCCATTGTTAAATGCGATGAGCTTCAGAGATGTAAATGTGGATTGTCACAAGTTATCTAACTTGGAGAAACTCCAGAAAGTCTCTGAAGTCATATTCTGTTTCAAATGCATTCTCACTTAGTAGAATAACTTCCCATGTGAAAAGTAATTTATCTAGATCAAGTTAACTTTCAATTTATGCTGGACACCATGCCAGGAATCATAAACTAATGAACTGCCAAAAGAAAACTGCAAAGACCTGTAGAACCACAGATTTTTCTGCCTGAATGCTGGAGACAAGAACTTACAACATGTTATATGCGACTTCTTTATTTAATGTAAAAACCTCTGAATTACCTCTTTCTTCTGTTGATATGTTGAGGGTATCTAAAGTGATGATACCATCAGTCAATGGTAGGAGTTCGCATCGAATAGCTGTTGTTGATAGAGGTGGCACGCAACTGCAAAATGTTAAAACATAAATCAGCTGCATTACAAATTATACAAACTTCTTTTTTCCTAACTACATATGCCAGAAAACATACCCTAAAGGAATGATGCTCTGAAGCCATAGATGTGTTTGACCGGAGTTATTCTCTGCAGCAATATCCACTGCAGATATTGCTCTCTCCTTCACAACTCGGGGAGTGATTCCCATTATGCTTTCTATGGGTTTCGCAGGAGGCAAAGACAATGAACGTTGTAGAGAGATTGGACGCCCACCAGAAGTAGTTTCTGCATCTTTTAGATCCTTTTCTGAGATATCTTCTTTAGATTTAGTAATTGGCCACTCTTTCCTTTGATGAAAACTCATAAAACTGCTTATGCGGGGTAACTCAGAGCTGCTAACAGCAGGAGCAGGTAAAGAAGAACCAGAGTATTTGGAACTTGGAGCCAGCAAAGTGAGGTTTAAGGAATCTGATGTAAGATTTGTTGCCTGGACTGTCACTACCTGTTTAAGGTTGAAAACATAATTCGGTGTCTGTGAATCTCATTTCTTCCAATTAAAAAACTGAAACAAATGTATGGCTTGTACAAGCATTGTGACAACTACCTTGGGCACAAAGGTAGGCAGAGAACCGGTTGATAACTCTGGCTTAGATGCTGATTCCAAAGAGAGCGATAACAGAAGATCTCTAGGGCTACGTGGTTTCCATTTTATCTTGTGCTTAAAATGTAAGCTTGACTCTGCCAAAAGAATGTACTTGACTGGTGAAGTGATTCTCATTTGGTTTTTGTTGAAAGAAAGAAAGAAAGAAAGTGCGTGTGCGTGTGCACTGTGCGTGTGCGTGTGCGTGTGCGTGTGCGTGTGCGTGTGCGTGTGCGTGTGCGTGTGGGTGTGCGTGTGCGTGTGCGTGCGCGGGTGGGCGCGGGTGGGCGCGAGCGGGCGCGCGTGCGCGCGTGCGCGTGTGCGCGTGTGTGCGTGTGTGCGTGTGTGCGTGTGTGTGTGTGTGTGTGTGTGTGTGTGTGTGTGTGTGTGTGTGTGTGTGTGTGTGAGAGAGAGAGAGAGAGAGAGTGTGTGTGTGCGTGTGTGTGTGTGTGTGTGTGTGTGTGTGTGTGTGTGTGTGTGTGTGTGTGTGCGTGCGTGTGTGTGTGTGTGTGTGAGAGAGAGAGAGAGAGAGAGAGAGAGAGTGGGGAAGAATACCACTTTGATTGCATCTGCAAGATACCAGAACAGCATAGCTACCAGTGTCTTCGTAATAGCTTGATCCATGATCCTTTAACCTTTGTTTTCCACTCACCCAGGATGAAGGAGCTGAGGGTTTAGCTGTATGTGCATTATGCAGCAACCCTGGAGAAGCAACTCCAGCCTTGTTGCTATATGATGCATGTGGTGAAGGTTTTAAAACAAAAGAATGCTGCTCTTGAGGCCTGCTTCAGATACATCTCATCAGTTCGTTAAAAATGAAATTCATTATTGAAACCGAAAGAACACAAACATGCACACACATACTAAGAAAAAAAAGGTCAGATTGATATCTCAAAAATTAATCACAACACAAAGCAAGAAAAATTGCAGAATCTATATCTTTCCAACCAGCAAAAAGAACATTCAGGTGCAATGTTCAATTGATACTTTTAGGTCACCGAAAGTTTTGACAGATATGTACCTCTATACCAAAGAATAGCTAAAATTCCATTCTCAGGAATCTAATATTGTTTCAATTCTTGAATACCACAGCTTTGTGCTCATAACCTTCCTACACTCTTGGTATTTAATAGTTGCTAACAGCAGAGTATTAACTTTCGTGAAGGCTCACAGACAATGCGAGCTCTGACAAGACATAAACAAACTTTGTAATAAATTATTTGATAAAAGTAATCTTGTTCTGAGGAAGGTCAGCATAATAATGTTTCTTTTATTGATGTTCTATTAAAGAAGAACACCTGCGATCTTTCTAAACATAAATGTTAGCCCAAAAGTTGAGAATTCCATGGTAGTATATTCCCTCATATACAAAAGATCTGATCTTCTCATGTCTGGGCAACATCTTCAATCTTTACTGCCCACTCCGCTGAGCTACAAAAGGTATGAATTAAGGAAATTTCTGCAAGCAACAACAATATTATGCATACACCAGATAAAGAGAAGTTTTTTTTCTCCCACATGAAGAGTACAACTCCTCATTTGGCATGCATGGATGGGTAGCCAGTTTGTAAAAATGCTGTTGGTAAGCAAATCTATTCAAGACTAGTACTGGAATGGAGGCGACTTCAGTAAGTCTAGCCTGGTTTCCCGTACGGTATCAAAGCCTCCAAGTTTGGTCGTCATTGTTGTAACTTCCGTTGACATTGCAACATTTGTTATCATGTTGCTTTGTTCAGCTTCTTGGGAGCTGTGCACTCACCTCCAAAGACTACTGATTTATGCATTAATGTTCACAATAGGGTGCCTTGTAGCAGCTGTCCAAGACTTGAAGATGCAAGAATTGAAACATGTCATTCTAGTGACTATGCTGAAGAAAAGCCACCTCATATTTGATAGCCACTATGTTGAAGAGATGATAGATTGGAACTCGAAAAGGCAATGAAGGCTCACATTCAAAATTTGGCTGCTTAGTAAAGAGAGTAAAAAGCATGATTGGTTCAAGCAACAAGCATTGGCAAGATGCCCTAAGGAAATGGGGGTGGACTTTTTTGTAACAAATTACAATGTCCTGCCAACACCTGAACACAACAGAGTAATCCCTTAACTTTACGAGATCTAAATGACTAATCTACTTTGTATAAACTCCATCACCCTGAGTGTTTCAGCACAGTTAGGGATGGGTGACTTCCCAAGAAGCCTGCTCTCTATCCTTACTCATCGGCACCCCACAAAGGCCTTTCATATGCCATGAATGCACAGATATGGAGCTAGGCGGTGCTATATTGGTTAAGCGCTGCTATTATTCTCAATGGATAGACCTATCCTATAAGCCCGGACTTTTGTGCTCTTGTTTTGAAGTTTTAAAAAACTAGAAAGAAGAAAGGTTGCAGAACCTTTAAGACATCCTTCAAAAAGGGTTCAAACATGTCATGCTGATATGTAAATTAGTATGCTTATTTCCCGGACCAACTTAAACAGGCTTCAAAAATTGCAAGCCCCAATTCATTTGCACTTCTTATCCAAAATGCATGACTGGCTCTGCAAGAAATGACTATGAAAACTGATGACAAGAACTACACATGAGTAGAGGAAACTGATGACAAGGACTCCAGAAGCAGACGAAACTGATTCTTGTAAGGCACATGAGTAGACATTAAACTTGTTCAATAAATCGTAAACAGGATACACGAAAATTAAACCCAACAAATTCTCCATAAGGTGCATGCATAATGAAACGTTTACCCTATGAAAATAACATTACGTGCAAAGAAAATGTGTTCCCTATAACAACATGAAGCATTAACCTGAGTGAAAGCCCAGGAAGCTTATGGTTTTCTCCCACTTCAATGCAGGCAATAGGTACTGATGATGCTGCACTGGTTGAGCCAGGAGCTTGGCATATGATACTGATTGAATCAATAATTATTACCACCTCAGCTATATGCTTTGGTACAACATTCTGTTGTCAGAAAGCAGATGAAACAAGAGACACAGCAGCTTTCAGATTAACATGGAAAAATAGAAAAAGCTATAGAGTACATCAAAATATCAGGAAAAACGAGTTATGAGAAACATTAATCACCTCAACAGTGACACAAATTAATTCTTTTGTATTGCAGTCTGCAACATATGACTTGATTGCAACTGGCTCGATAATCTCAAGTCTTCTCCTCCATCGCCATCCTGGGACATACAAACCTTCCAGGCCACAATGCACTGAAAATCTCTGAGGCTCTAGCTGAGTACCTCTGAAAGACAAAAGAGCCTCCTTTTCCGTAGAATGGCCTCTTGCAGATCTCTGTAAAGTCGAATGTTCCCACTCAGAACCATAAGCCGAAGATAGTTGTGATGCAGCAGTAATGCTTGCCGACTGGGCATTCTGTGAGGATGACCCAGAGGAGTATGTTCGCAAATTTGCAAAAGAAAAAAGTGTGGACCCAGAGGAACTACTCAAGGTGCCCCTCTGAGATGCACTGCTAATGGATGATGCTGATGTCACACCCATGCCAGATACAGAGGAAAACGGAGAGTTATCCAAAGGAAGAAGCCACTGCAGAAGCTGGTCTGATGACTTTGAGCAATTTTGAAGATCAGATGTCCTCTGCATATCCTTTTCAAGATGAGAAACAGCTCCGAACTTTCCTGGCTGCTCAAACTGAAGGACTTCAAGCATAACATTGCCCTTCAGATCTGTTGGAACTGAGACTTGAAGCACCACCTATACTGTCATTAAACTATTAGGATTCTGGACAAAATATCTGAATCTACAAACGCCCAGAAAAGGAAACAAAGAGGTGGATTTTGCTTTTTTCTAAGCTCCGGAACACAGATTTCTTTTTCATGACAAAGAATCTTAATTCAGTTTCTCCCTTCTTCATTTGATTCTTTAAAGCCTTATTGTTCTAGCATGTTGATTTCACCCATAGAATATGAAATAGTATTCTAGTCGATTTCCTGACTCTGATACACCAACCAAACCACAAATTTGGTCTATTTTGCATTTAACTATAGGTTTGGAAGGATTTACGAAATAAAATTATAAAAAATTTACAATTAAAAAAAAAATAAATAATCCATTAGAGTTAAAAAAAGAGGTGCAAAGCATGTGTCAAAAATACTTAATGATGTCAGGCACGCATGGCCTAATGAAAATGCTTGAACTTGAACTTTGCAGACAGAATGTTTTAGGTTCAAGTCCCACCTATAAAACAGCCGACACTCTCCCTGATTTCAGTTGTAATGCCAAAAAAAAAAAAGGGGACTTTCTTTTTCTTAATGTTGCTACAGTTCCTATTCTTCGTGTACAAAAAAATATTGAAATTATAGTTATGAAAATACATAACTTACCCTCGGATGCTGCAAAATTTAGATTCCTACAACAAATAATGAATTATATAATTAGATGAATCCAGAAAAGACTCAAATTTGCCTAAAGACAAAAGTGGAGCTCTCGGCTCATGCCAGTCAACCATGAGACTACAGGGCAATCAGCTCCATAGTTTACAGTCTTGATCAAATACTTTAACACACCCACTAACATCATCAGTGCCCAGATGAATACATGCTCAGACAAGATGCAGGCAGACCCCGTCATAATGAAGCCTAGCACAAAAAGTAAAAGATAAGAAAAATTATCATAGATAAGTCCTAATCTGCTGTGAACACGCCGTTCATATGAGAAAAACTCTTAAACGTCTTATCTTCCAATTAGTCACATGCAGAATATTCTCTTATCTTCTTCACCAGAAGATAAAATTTTAACCCTTTATATAACAAAACAAAAGATGCAAAAAAGAAATTCCTCAGGTATTTAAATGACACTATTTTAAAGACTAAATAACAAACAAATGAATATGAAGGTAAAAGAAACTGAAGAAAACAATGAGAAATGATGCCATCAAAGGAAGAAAATTAATGGAAAAGTATCCGTGTGCAAATGCCCACTCATGCACATGCATGATGTGAAAAAGCGGGCAGATACAGCATGCAGGCAGGTGGAAAGACACGGCAGCTTAGAAGGTAGAGAACATATGGTTGGAAGAAAACATGAAGAGGAAGGAGACAACCATGAAATTATTTTGGGGGGACAAGGAGAGGAACAAAGGGACAGAGGCAGGCATACAAGGAAGAAAAAAAGAAGGCAAAGAGGTACGCAAACAAAGAGATCTGCAGGTAGAGGCCAGGCACATGAAAAGGGAGCAAGATAGAAGGCATGCAGGCAAACAGGTAGGCAAGCTTGCTTTCCAGGAGCAAACAAGGGAGAAAATGTAGGGAGGAAAGGGGGGAGACACAGCAGTGGAGCATGTCACAGGCATGTATAAATTCAAGCATGCACTGATGTTAGCATGAACACATAGAAAACACGACAAGCAAACATGCAAGAAGCTAAGCAAGATGAAACAGAAAGAAAGAAGACAAGCAGCATAGTTGGTACTCGTACCACTACGAATACATTCGTACGTACCTCTCGTACCGTACGTAATAGTACATATTCGTACCAATTCGTACCAAAAAACTAAATGTGTTTTATTTTCCATTTTGACTTGAATTCATTAAGAAAATACATTGGTTTTGCAACTATTCTTCATGCATAGATACAATCTCATGCATATTCATGGCAAAAAATACTCTTTATGTGTACACTTCCATGTACATGAAAAGATGAAATAAAAATAATTTCGTACTAATATTGTACAGATTCGTAACTGATGATTAGTACGCACCTAGTATGGTGCTATTACGTACCGTACATGTCGTACGGATCGTACCTGACCAACTATGACAAGCAGTAAGAGTGAAAAAAGTACGAGATCAAAGAAAAGATGCCTCATATGCATGGAAGTGCACCAGGTAGTGAGACACGGAGAGGAAGTGGTGGGAACTATGGGACTTCTACAACTTCAACCTCTACATCTTCTTCTCCAAATTTTTGTGCAGATTTCTCTCTCTAATTTTTCTCTCCCCATGCAGTAGCTCACTTCCTTAGGTGTTTGGTGCAACCTAGTGCATCATTGGGTAGCTCTCCACATCCTCTTTGAGCTCATATCATAGCCTTGAGTTGTTCCATCACGATAAAGTTGCTACAAATGATTTTCTACTTCAGTGTATACTAAACTGAAGGCATTTTGTGTCATTTTAGAGATTTTCATCGCAAAAAACCTTCATTTTTTGTGATAGAACCGCTACATTTGAAGGATTACTTCATCCCCCTACAAAGTTGAAGCATGTTTTGAGTTTTTGGAGAGTTTCATCGAAGAGAACCTCTTCTATTGTGCTTCTTTTTATTCTCACATGTCATTTACAGCACCCTCACTATATGATTTTCCTTTGCAGGTCCTTTATTACAGAGATTTGCTCTCATTTCAAGTTGAAGCTTATGTATTAAGTTTGTGGAAAAGCACATCGACTCAAATTTCAGTTACAGCATATCTTTCAGCTCTATTTTGAGCAAATTTCATGTCTTTTGCTTCTCACAAATAGAGGCTTTTGCTGAGAATAGCCCGTATTGGATTTCTACCTGTCATGAGTATGCTTATGGTGGTAGAACAACAACAAATTGTTGTATTTTTTACCCAAATTAATTTCCGAAATTTTTTGAGAGAAAAAATCAAAATTTAATCTCTTGCATTTTCTGGTCATTTTTTGCTCAAACTTCACAACAAGTTCGTTAAGTCATTACGCAAACATTTGTGGAAGATATACAGATTTTGACTTTTTTTTTCCAAATTTCAGAAATAAATTTACAAATTTCCATTTTCTCCATTCAACTTCCTTAAGTGCAAGGATGGCCTTTTTCTTCTTAGACATGAAAAATCTGGCTTTGATTTTGTAAAGAGTGTATGCAGGGCATTCTTCTCAACAATTGTGAAGGTGCCTTGTGCAAGTGAAGCAATAGGGCATGAAAGATGATGCAAGGACCACTTTGAATAAGAAAGCCATTACATACATTGAAATGGTTGTCTCTGATAAAATCTTTGAGGATATAAAACGCTTAACTACTGCTATAAAGCCACTTACGAGAAAACCACTCCTATAAATCAAGTACATTTGATGAGAAAACATGTTCCCATTCAGCTAGACGAGTCAAAATGTGGAGCATATCTTTTATCATTATTTATAAGTACTCTCTCCTGACTCCTATGAAAGTGCATCCCAGCTTGACCTTTGATGGTGTGAAGGGTTGTATCGTCAATGAAGAGATTAGAAGGACAGCAAGTGGAGAGGTAAGCGGTTCAGCAAATATGGCTAGAGGTAGAACAGAGAAGAAGGGTGAAAATACACAGAGGAATAGAAGGAGAAGCAGAAGCAAAGGTAAAGTAATGTAACTTGCTACCAATGTGGTAGAAAAGGTCACAAGAAGTTAGATTGCAGGTATTACAAAGCAAAATTCAAAAGAAGGAAGAACATAGGTGACAAAAAGAAGAAGGACACTAAGAATGACACTAACAAAAAGGAGAAGGCCAATGTGGCTTCAAATGTAGTCACGGAGGGGTTGTCTAATATAGTAGACATTCTATTTGCTACTATGTCAGCTCACAATGCATATGTACATGATGCTTCCACTCTATGCCATGCACACGATATGCAAATCACTAAAGGTGATGAAATTGATGCCCTACTTAATATGAATGATGCACTTTCATAGGCTTGGAATGTGGATCCAGGTCAAAGTCATCAGGGGATGGGGACGGATCCCGGGAACAATGGCATCCTTGGATAGAGATAGAGCCTAGTGTGTCCAAGGGACGCGTCCCCGGGACAACACTAGAAAAATGCTGATTTTAAAAAAATGCCAAATGGAAATAATGTACTATGAATGTGGTTACATTTGAAATGAGTAATAACAACAAAACTATAAAAAAAAAAAGTGTTTTTTAAGTAGAAACATATATGAAACATGTTGAAATTTGAACATTCAAAGTTTTCATATATATTTATCATTTTTTTTTTTAAGATTTTACATCATCATCATCTTATAAACATTTCATATACATAAAAAGAATTGAGACTCAAGAGTCAATGATCATCTGACATATATGATATCGCATTATCACGCGAGCAAAAAGATGTTACATCATATTATGAATTGATAAAAAGAACTAGCATAGTATAGAAGCAGAAAATCTAGAGACTACAACAAATATGTAATAACTATGGAGAAAAGAGAAGAAAGGTGAAGAGAGAGCTAAAGGGGTGAAGAGGGTTTCTGAATATGCAAGGTTGAAGGTAGCTTAACCCTCCATACACGTGAGATGCTGAAGAATTGAGACTCAAGAGTCAATGATCATTTGACATATATGATATCGCATTATCATGCGAGCAAAAAGATGTTACATCATATTATGAATTGACAAAAAGAACTAGTGTAGATTCTAAAAGCAGAAGCAGAAAATCTAGAGACTACAACACAAATGTAATAACTATAGAGAAAAGAGAAGAAAGGTGAAGAGAGCTAAAAGGGTGAAGAGGTGCTGAATATGCAAGGTTGAAGGTAGCTGAAGCCTCCATACATGTGAGATCCAAGGAGAAAAACTGAAGATAAGCTTGTGTTTTGAGGAAGCAATGGCCTCTATTTATGGTTGCTTATGGCCTTGAAGATGGTTCTAGAGGCCCCCTAAAGTGAATCTAAAAAATCCAAGAGAGAGGAGAAAAGAAATTTCATTTTTTGACCCAAAAAATTCATCCCACGACCAGAATCGTCTCGGACCATCAAAGGATACTCAAGAGCTAAGCAAAATGTGCATCCTCATCCATTTTAGACATATGAAGAGCCAAGAGTCAAGTTAAGCCCATGTGAAGAGCCAAAGGTTACACAAGGGTAGGTGAAGAGTCACAAGTAGGTATGTTTACCATCATTCTCGTGGAAAAGGTGCAATCAAAGACATTCACACAAGGAGAGTAAAGGGAAGCCAGCGGAACACATCAAAAGAGTGCCAAGAGCTATCCAAGTAGAGAGGAGCACATACCAAGAGCTACAAAGCCCATACCCCTTCTAGGAAGAGTGTTTGGGAGACACTATCTACTTCTATTATACATTTCTCTCTATGTATAGATCTAATTGAAGCGTTATTTCTTTCATTATGAAGCTTACATATGTGTGTATATTTTCACCAATGATCTTTATCTAATTCTTCTTTATTATAGAGAAATTAAAGTTATCGTGAGACCCTAATTCTATCATAAGCTAGTGACCTGCATACTCTGTTTTGTACAGATTGGTTGCCTCACCTAAACCAATCCATCGAGAGTGGTTGATAGTTCAAATTGAAGATATTCAAGTCTACTATGTGTGAACAAAGCCTTAGCTGAATTGGATATGAGGTGATAGGTAAATTAGGCACAAACAGATGCAGGTGCACTAGAGGGACCTAAAAGGGCCTACAATTGCAATTTGGAGATCAAAACACAGTTGGTAACAGAGCTAAGCAAAGATCTGCATAGGATCAATGGAAGGAGTTAAGCGCAAAGGACTCAAGCTCAAGTGGACTCTACAAGCTTCAACAAAAGGATCTCATTTAAACCCTGGCTAAATATGGCAGATTTGGGACAAAAGGTTGAAGTGTTGGACAAAGATAACTATCTACCATGGAGATTCAGAGTATCCAACTATCTTATGAGCAAAGGGATCTGGCCTATTGTCTGTGGAGAAGAAGAAGCATTCGAAGTGGATCCAAAGGACCCCGAGACAACCAATGGAGAGTTGAGGGCCTTGAACAAGTGGGAAGAAAGGAACAAAAGAGCCATCTTTCTCATTTCACAGGTAATCTCTAACACCATGATAGGTCATATATCAAAGTTTGATAATGCCAAAGATGTGTGGGATGCTATTGAAAAGGTTTATGACACTTCAACTAGAAGTAGGAAGATGCTTCTTAAGAACGAACTCCATACCCTAAAGAAGGTAAGTGGCCAATCCATAGTGGATTATACTCTAAAATTGAAATAGTTAAGAGAGCAACTTGCATCCATCAATTGCAAAGTGGATGAAGAGGACATTGTCCAAATCACCCTCAATGGTTTAGAGAGGAAGACAAATGGAAGCCCTTGATCACCATCATTTTATGTAGGAACCCTCTACCTACCTTGGGGGCACTTATCCCTCACCCCCTTGGCAAAAGAGGCAGCGATGGGAGACTCTCCAAAAGGCAAAGATGCACATAGCCAAGTACTTTATACAGATGAGGGGAAGAGCAAAGGAGGCAAGAAGGGCACGGGTAGCAAGGGACACAAAGCAATCAAAGGATGAAGAAGAATATACAGATGATGACTCCAAAGCCAAGTCCTAGACCAAAGGGAAAGGCAACGGCAAAGGTTCCAATCCACACAAAGGTATGATTTGCTACACTTGTGGAAAACCTAATCATATTGCAGTTGATTGTTGGTTCAAGGATGGCAAAGAAGGTCAGAGAAAGAATCAAGGGAACTATGCTAGCATCACAAGCAAAGAATCAGGTAATAAGGAACTCCTAGCTATGAGACATGATTATAATAGGGGTATATTGATTCAGGTGCAACAACCGCATGTCATGCCAAGGGGAAGCATTCACTAATATGCAAATTCCTAAAACCAAAGGCTGTGTGGATACAAGAGATAACATTGAGCACCAAATTGAGCATGTGGATGACATCAAACTAGGTGATGCAAAATCTGCCAAGGTATTGAAACAAGTTCTTCATGTACTTTCAACTACCAAGAAGCTTATATCTCTAGGTCAGATGGTGGAGAGAGGCTTGAAGGTCATATTCAATGGCAAAGGATGCGTAATGAAGTATGGGAACAAAGTTGTAGCCAAAGGAAGGAAAGAAGGCAGACTATTTACACTAGAGGTGGCTCCTACACATAGTCAGTTATGCTATTTGATGTTTGGGAATAGGAGGATTGCAGAATTGGACCTATGGCACAAGAGAATAGGGCATGTGAACATCCCAAAACTCAAGAACATGAACAAGGCAGGATTAGTAAGTGGGCTTCCTAACTTTGAAGGCCAATCTATGCATGAGATGTGTGATGCTTCCCAACTAGGTAAGCAAGCTAGACAACCTTTCAAGAGAAGCATTTTCAAATCAACAAAGACCTTGGAGCTTATACATATAGATGTTTGGGGGCCTAGTAAAAGAGGCATCCTTAGGAGCAACAAGGTACTTTGTGACATTTATTGATGACTTCTCAAGGAAGGTATGGATTTATATAATCAAAGAGAAATCAGATGTCTTTCCTACGTTCCAAAGGCTAAATGATGTAGAGAAGGATACAGATAAAGAAGTCAAAACCCTAAGGTTTGATGGAGGGGAAGAGTATTTCTCCAAGGAATTCACTAAGGACTTGCAGGAACAAGGCATAAAGAGGCACTTTAGGTACAACCCCAACAAAATGAAGTGGCAGAGAGGAAGAATAGACATATTGTGGACACAACAAGGTGCATGATCAATGAAGGTAAGATATCATTTTCTTATTGGGCAGAGGGAGTCAATACTTCACTATATCTAATGAATAGGTTGCCCAGAAGTGGATACATGAGCTAATACCTCATGAGACCTACTATGGAAAGAAGCCAAGCCTAGAGCACTTGAAGGTGTTTGGAAATGCTATAACCCTCTAACCAAGAAGCTATATGTGTCAAGAGATGTGGTATTTGATGAGATAAGGCCATGGTATGCAGACAAAGGTAAGGACCAGCTACTAGAGTAAGACTATGATGAGTATGCAAACGGTGTGTTGCAAATTAGGCCTCAAGAGTCAATCTCTTTGAGTGGACCATAGGCTTCTACTTCCAAAGGACATGCCCATGGATTCACACATGAAGGTAAGGGTTATGGCTCCTCTCCTACTTCAAGATGTAGGAGTACCAATGAGGAAAGCAAAGTGAAGACAGTGACCTAGGTGATGATAATGAATGTGACCAGGTGGTCAAACGAAAGGTAAAGCTCCCTAGGCTAAAGAAGAAATTCCCAAAGGGAAATGAAAGCAGATCAACCAGGAAAAAGATCCCATTCAAAGGATAAGCTAGGATTCCTTTATGGCAAAACATTTTGCATATATAATCCATGTTGTTGCAGATGAGGAACCAAGTACCTATGAAGAAGCTAAGGAGAAACCAGAATGGAGTGCAGCTATGTATGAAGAATTTAGTGCTTTAAAGAAGAACCACACTTGGGAGCTAGTACCCAAGAAGGATGCATGAAGATAGTCCAAAACAAATGGGTATACAAGACAAAGAGGAACTCAGATGGAACCCTAGCTAAACACAAGGCCAGATTGGTAACAAAGGGCTTCACACAAACACAAGGTATTGATTATGATGAGATCTTTCACCTTGTTGCTAATAAAACCACACTCAGGACATTGATAGCCATATATGCATCCAAAGGGTGGCCCATTTATAAGCTTGATATCAAGAATGCCTTCCTTAATGGTGAGTTGAAAGAAGAGGTGTACGCAACCTCAAGGATTTAAAGATCCATGACACCCAGACTTTGTATGCAAGTTAAGAAATGCCTTGTATGGTCTAAAGCGGGCCCTAAGGGCTTGGAATTTAGGACGAGAGGATGGACTTCACCTCCATAAGCACCAATGCCTTCCATTAAAAGACCAAGACTATGGCTAGTGCAATCTAATTCTAGGAAACTCATCCTCTAGAATACGTCCCATGGACACACATATTAGATGCATTATCTATGATCACTTGCACAACGTTCTTTTCCCCTCAACATCTTCTATGGTTTTTCACATGGGAGTAAATGAATTTACCTCTGACAATTGTCCAAAACTCATGTATTGGTATGGCGCGCAAGACATTATCCCCTTACAAGAGGAGATAAGAATGTTATACAAAGTCCTCTTGCGTATGTCAGAACACCCATCACACAATGTGGAACACCCATATTTCTCCCAAGTGGCACACAAGGATAACATTTCCGTTTCCACTGCACTCTTTTGTCTATTCAACTCTTTAGTGCATAGCATAGCCCCTGAGAGTCCTCCCATGGAGCACCTATGCGGCTCACTGCTCTCATAGCCCTCCTCCATGCACTTGTGTTTCCAACGTTTAATCGTAAGCCACACAAGATAAATAGTTTTTATATTTCTTTGGTAGCTTTCTACATCGCTTCTTTTTGTATGGAAGCTCTTGTGCTACCTCTTACAAACACATCCGTCTCTAGGACCCTCGGTATTGCCATGAGAGATGCACTAGAGCTCCCACTATCAGTACGGGCTCTTTTTGAAGGCGCTTCAAAGCTTTCATCAATGTGAATCTCTGTTTCTTCGTGAACACTTGAAGATTGGGATCGAAAACCTGTACTTCTTACACTTTGACTCATCTGCATCTTTGTAAGTCAAATCTTCAAAACCATTTTGAAGTTGATTAATGTTAGAACTTAGAACTTAGATATAATGTAACATGTATGCATGGTATATATATAGAGTATCATGATTCATATATCATATATGTATTGATGATAACGTACATAATGCATGCAGCATTACATAATGCATGCATAATGATAATGTACATGATGATATTGTACATAAATTATAATGGTCATTGATTATGTGCATGTAACATAATGATTCATTATAAATTGATATTGTACACAGTACATAATGCATGCCGCTGCCAGCAATACATATGTATATGTATTATGTATATGTATACCATATGAAATATCATATATGTATGTGTGTATGTAATACATAATGCATATGATAGTATGTAAATGTATTTATTTGTTAGAATATCAACCTTCCACAAGGGAAGTAGAAATAATATGAGAAAAATTTATATATAAACAAAGTCAATAGGCAGTCAAAGCTGGTCAAAGAAGTGGTCAAATTGGTCAAAATTGACGGTTGAAATTTATGGCAGATTTGAAAAATACTCTTCAACAGCTTTTTATTGATATATAGCACATGGGTATTTGGCAGCAAATAGCTAAGGTGACTAAAAGTTAAACCCTAATTTCTGGTCAAAAGGTCAAAACAGGTCATAAAAGTCAAATTTGAACGTGCCACTTGTCAACATCTGATCTATTTGAATTTGTGGCTAGGATT
Organism: Ceratopteris richardii; assembly: GCA_020310875.1. Lineage (NCBI taxonomy): Eukaryota > Viridiplantae > Streptophyta > Polypodiopsida > Polypodiales > Pteridaceae > Ceratopteris > Ceratopteris richardii. Next base: position 55,245,845 of record CM035444.1, read on the forward strand.
AATCATTAAACCAAACAAAAGCCAAGTGACAGCCCACGTAGAGATCATGCGAAAAAAATGGACAGCCTAAGAAGCTCTTTTGCCAAAAATAACAATTAGAATTCAGCTTTTCCATTGTAAATTTTGGAGGGGTCATGATGGTTATATAAAGACTTGCATAGTTGAGCTTATACACATCAAAGAAGGAGCTTGGAGGAGACAACCTTCATCCACTTGGAGGAGTGAAGCTGTGCTCTCTTCATCTTCAACAAGGTGTGGAGAAGCTTTAGAGCTTATCCTTATTTGGAGGAGGTTATTCTCAGCTATGGAGATTGTGGAGTTATGAGGAGCAGCAAGTTTCTCAAGCATATATATTATCAATCTTACATGATATCTTGTAATTCAAGTACTTCATCAATGTTATGTATAGGATGTGTATGGAGTTGACTCCTTTCTCTCTCTCATGTCTTGTGTATTCTACTATTCTCCATCTTGTCTCTATTTTTTCTATGTATCTATATTGATTGTGGGCCTAAAAACCAACATGTGTGTATACAATTAATGCATTACAAATTACATGTATGTATACAAGGTACAACAAGGACTTAGGTCAAGACTTGGAGTTTCAAACTTGGAGGGCCACAAACATGCAGCACAAATTACATGTATGTATACAAGGTATATACAAGGACTTGGGTCGAGACTTGGAGTTTCAAAATTGGAGGGCCACAAACATGCGGTCTCAAAAGTCAAAGTGGAAAGGAGGCTAGGAGTTGAACGTTCAAGAAAAACAAGACTCAAGAGGAGGGTAAGTAGGTGCTCAAAGGGAAGGGCTCAAGGGCTCGAGTTGCAGCCTACTTCAGATTTCAGAGGGTAAAATCCGTGAAACACAAAGTAAGACAAAGGAAACGCAAATCGTTTTTTTACATGAATGTGAACAGAAACATTTGCATGTACGGAAACGCGTTTCTGATCGAAAAAGTCTAGAGAAACGGACGAGCTATTTCAGAGGGTCACAAACCCCTCCTCAATAGGGTGGCGATCTTGTGTGTCCTTGTCTGTGGCTGAAGAGAAAACTTCTTCTTCCTCAGTAAGCCTAGCACACATTGGAACGGATCGTCTTCTGGAAGAAGAGCCAACATCCTCTCTTTGTCTTGGTCTTGGATACTTTCCACGGACAATATATTCCACAAATCCTTGGACACTAAAGGATTCATCATCATAAAAATCCACAGAGGATAGTTAGACATTCCATCAATTTATCCTCTTGTTAGTCTATCTCTATAATCTCACATTTTGGGAACAAGTATGTATATGTGTAATAAGCTTTGATACCAATTGTAGGAAGTAGATCGGCCAACACAAGTTCACATAATCTTCCACACACCAGAATACCTTGCACACATACACTACTTGAGCCAAAGAAGTAGATGAGAGAGTATAGACAATAGATGAAGAGAGAAGAGATATTTAACGAGTAGAAATAGTGCTTTAAAAACTTGAATAAGAAAGAATGACTATCTATAATGTGTGTATAAGCATATGAACATAATAGGCTGAAATATGAATGGTTCTAGTTAGAAAATATAAGAGAAAAGTGCCTAAAGGTCGAGAAAAAGAGTGTGCAAGTAGAAAAAAATGAAGGAACACAGACTTAAATTTTAATAGAGAAGATTCAACCTATGTGTTGTGTGTGTGTGTGTGTAATGGCTATAGCTGTAATGATACCTTCCTCTGAATAGATGGCTGCAAAAGCCTTGGTACAATACTCTAAAGTATTGAACAGCAGACGGGCAGTAGCTCCACAGCATGAACACAATAGAAGTGTGTGTAGGAGAGGTGTAGAAGAGGTTATGAAAAGCAAAACAGCAAGGTATGGCAGGTACACAGCAGCACACACTTAAGCTAGTGTGCATGTGATACTAATGAGTGCTAATCTGCCCATGTTTATATAGAAGAAGAGTGAGAATAGAAAAATCAACTAAAAAGTTATATGGGGCGATAGATTTTTCCAAACAGCTTTATTTATCCTTTATTAAAGCTTGCGCTAGCTTTTTGTAGGATAAACCACAGCCCTTGGATCATAAAATCTTGTTTTAATATGATGTTGCCATGTGGCACGTAAAAAAATGTGCTTTTGAGTTAAAATCAGCAAATTATGGTTTTGATTTTAAGGGCTCTATAGTGACCAAATATGTAAATGTTATATATAGTTAGATAGCTCTCATTGAGTAGTTCAAGACTATGTGCTTATCTCGAATACACTCTGACCATGTCACCATTTTTGGGAAACTGTGTGCTGGAATTAGGGTTTAGAGCTCACTATGACATTATTTCCAACAACTACAAGGATAACATAAACGAATGAAGCATGGATCAAACTTGATAGGATTCTGGCAATAGATTTACATCATCTAAATTGTCACTATCAATTACGATTTATCGGTTATAAATGTAAGAAGAAGATGTATTATTATTGAAAAGTATACCAACTTCATACAAAGTTCCTATGAACATGCTTCAAACTCTTTCCAATCCAACTTTAAGCGATATAACTACAATTCTCAAAAAGGAAAAGAATCAAGATGAAGATGATCCAAACCAATTAGATTTCAAATGGACGACTTTTGTAGAGTTTAAATCAAAGGAAAAAAATAAGAGAAAAAATGTAAACAATGTGATCAAACAAATCAACAAGAGTCTGAATGTTTTCAAGTAAATCATAAGAAAATTTGGCTTCAAGGCTCATAAGAAGCTACAAACATTTACAACTTACAAGTGAATGATATGATTTTACTGCACAAGTTAAGAATAACAAAGGTGATGCTTATGCATAGTGTAATAGTTTGCGAGTTTTTTGCCCAGTATAAAATTTGTATAATTTGCATAGCAGATTAATTCGCATAGGGTAAATTTTATGCACTTGCAGCTCGAATTTTTTCAGCCGACTACATGGATATGCATGCCCTTGAAAAGTTGAAAGAGAGAGAGAGAGAGAGAGAAAGTTTTTTCGAGATTGCTTAGCACAGCCTGCTCACCTTTCTTCCCTTCTGATCGCCCATATGTACCATAGCTTTAAGCACTTGACTATTGAAAGTTGAAAATTGAGCTTGACTCTCAATCTCGATTCTCAAGGCTCAAACTTACAAGCTATTCGAGTAATTCGACACGAGAGAGAGAGAGAGAGAGAAAGAGAGAGAGAGAGAGAGAGAGAGAGAGAGAGAGAGAGTTGAGCAAATAAGAGAGCCCTTAGCCTACACAGGAGAGCTTAGAGTCAATCATTATCCATTATCTACATCCATTATCCTCAGCTTTTATTGTGGGAAGAGTTCAATCTAACCTTCGTTCTCACGTGTTGATGACCGGCACATGACCCGACACTTGGGACTTCAAGTATTGCAAAGGTATTTATGTTGGTAGTGCTTCACGTGTCAAGGCACACCCATTAAGACTTCGAGGTGGGGGCACTAGAAGAAATATCAAAATTATTCATTATGTGTGGCTTACCATTCAACGTTGCAAACACAACTGCGTGGAAGAGGCTATGAGAGCAATGAGCCACATAGGTGCTCCTTGGGAGGGACCCTCAAGGACTATGCTACGCACTTCAGAGTTGACTAGACAAAAGAGTGCAATGGAAACTGAAATGTTATCCTTGCGTGCCACTTGGGAGAAATATGATGTTCTATATTGTGTGATGGGTGCTCTGAGTCCTGACATAGGCAAGAGGAATGTGTATAATATTATTGTCTCCTCTTGCAAGGGGACAATGTTCCTGCGTGCCATACCTACGCATTTACCTTGGGACGATTGTCACAAGTGAATTCATTTACTTCGATATGAAAAAGGCCATAGAAGATGTTGGGAGCAAGAATGTTGTGCAAGTTATCACATATAAAGCATCTAATTGTGTGGCCGTGGATGCATGCTAGAGGATGAGTTTCCTAGGATTGCATGGACTCCTTATGCTAGCCATAGTCTAGACCTTTTAATGGAAGACATTGATGCCGTGGAATGGGTGAAATCCATCCTTGAGAAGGCTAGATTCATTGTAAGATTTGTGGCCTCTCACCCTAAAGTCCATAATATTTTCCGTGCCATTCAGATCTTGAACTCCAAAAGCCCTTTATGACTCAATTTTGTTACATGTTCATAGTACTAGATAGAGTGCTTCGTGTGAGGAAAGGGCTTCTTCAAACAGTTGTCTCAAAGGAATGATATGAGTTACCCAATGCAGATCCATTGTATATACGCTTTTCAACATTGTTAGGGAAGATGATGCCTTTTGGTCAAAGGCAAAGATACTTATTGGAGCCCTCAAGCCCCTTTATGCAATGTTTCATATTGTGGATATGGAGGGTAGTACACTTGGACTTGTATATGAATACATTAGTCGTATATAAGGATGCACCAAAAACATTGCCGGACTCTCAGAGGTAAGAGTGAGTATTTATAATTTTAAGATTTATGGTATACAAGTTTGAATATTTTCATATTCACTTTTGACTCTTAATAAGCTAATATAATGTCTTCTTATTTTTATATAATAAAATCTTAGGAAATGTGAGCTATGTGATGCAGTGCAGAGGAGATGGGACTGGTTTCAGAACCCGATCCATGTTGTTTTTCACATATACTCCATCCATTTTGGAGATCCCAGGAGCAGAATGTCGATGAGGCCTTAGAATATAGTTGGATAGAGTATGTGATGCGTTGGACATAGGGAGATCTAGGCCTTCCAAGTTCCGGCCATAGTTGGAGAGTGAGTGGTTGCAGTTTCGTTGCATGGAACGATACTTTGGGAAGCCAACTTCACGATTACCAAAGTACCAGGTTACTCGTGTAACTTGGTGGGAGAAAATGGAGTGGGTACTCCCCTCTATTGGTGAGTAGACTAGTTACTATTAGTTTCAATTTTCATGAAATAAGTCTCATTCACGAATGACAAATCACTGGAGCGCATGGGCTCTTTTTCTTACAAAAAAGAGAAATAGATTAAGTCCTACACAACTTGAGAAGCTAGTGTACACACTGCAATCTCCAGTTATTGGATATCAAAGGAAGACATGCCGCACCTTTACAAGTACAGTAAGTTGAAATATATTGATTCATTTTAAATTATAAGTTACCATCTGACGACTCTTATCATTAATGGACATTGGATTACTCTAATCATTAATGGACATTGGATTATTTATCTTAATATTGACTTCATTGATATTGGAGAAATTAAAGATATCCCTAAAATCCAAGAAGAAACGAAGGATATCTTTACCATGTTATTTAAGGAGTCTCAAATCTCACCTTTGTAATATGGATCTATCATCTAACAGCAAGTATCGCATCAAGTTTGAACCATGCTTCAAGTGTGGATGTTATCTTTGCAATGTGATGAATATATTCATCATTTAAACTAACACTTATAAGATAGACAAAGCATATTCATTATGCTTAGTCTTTGGTTGTTGTTTTCCTCCTCCAAGAGTAAAAGCTCCAATAGGAGTGCCTCCTCCTCCAAAAGTAGACGATCTCTCTATTTAATCAATCTGTTTTATTTGATCCTTGATCACCTCCGACAAGCTTTGGTTCATAACAAAGTATTTAATCCTTGTTTTTCAACTTTCAAGTAGGAAAACAGAAACCTTTGAATTTCTTCGTTGCCACTATACTTGAAGTAATCATGACTACAGGAAGAAAGATGAACTTAAATAGATCAGAAAATTTAAAAACGAATCTGAAAGCTATACAAAGATGAAAATAAAATTCAAATTTAAGAACAAATTAAAAGAACTGAGGTAAGATGACTATAACATCATCTCCATATATGAATTGAAGTCGATCCAAACAAATAAGGCATTTGATCAATAAAAAAAATAGAGGATTCAAATATAACTGACAATTTGAGACGAAATAAAACGAAAATATTAAAAGCATTCATTAGATAAAATACATATCAGATTGACATACTCACAAAAATTGAAATGAGTGGGCAGGGAGCTGCGATTATGATTGAGAATACCTGAAGTGAATGAACTGAGATTGATAAATTTGAACGAATTGTTGGTTTTCTTAAGCAAATTTTACAAAAATAAATCTAAAATTTGCAATTGAAAATAACATGAAATAAGTTTTATCACTAAAAGTAAAATGATTCTTCAAATAGAGGCAAAAATTTATGCCCAATATGAAGAAGTGGTTTGAATATGGAGTCATGGACCGAAATAGGAGCTTCTCAAGAAATAAGACACTTCAAAATCTAAGACGTTTCCCTGAAATAGACCTCTAAAATGTAAGTCAGAATTGATGAAGAAGCTCTCCACAAGGTCCCAAAGTTGCTCCACCCTTCAATGAACTAAATAGATAATAGTAACATAATGATCGGCCAAGTTCTGTATTTATAGGCTTAAAAATACTTCAAAAGCTGACCAAAGGCACATAATCCGATCTCTAATGTGTGAAAGGATGAGAATTGCTAAACATCTGCACAAGATCAGCTTTTAGATTCAAACTCTACTTTGCCCAGCTTTCATATCTATAAAGATATGTCCCTAAATTTAGATTCTTTATTTACCTTACTTTTCTTCTTTTTTTCTGCTTTTGACTGAGATTCGACTGATTTTGACTTTCTGACCTGATTTTTAACCAAGCCAATAACTGACCCATATGTGTGGGTGGTGGATAGAAAAAGATATGGAGGTACACAATAACATACATAGAAAAGAGATGAGTCCGGGCGCCCGGAAAAAAAAAAAGGGGGGGGGGGGGGGGGGGGGGGGGGGTATATATACAAAATATCAGTCCCAAATAAATATATCATGATAATACAACTGAGAAATCCTTTGATCATAGTAATAATGCCATTCAAAAGAACTGTTTATAAGTCTGATTTCACATAGCCATTCACCACAACTAATAACTGATCACTACTCGAGAAGGAAAAGTGAATGACCACATACCGCAATATCACCATTCTCCAATGAATAGCATGTAGCACTACGGGCAACTCCCCCAGCATATCTGGAGTCAAAGTCTCCACCTTCCATTACAACAGGGACAGGTTCGACTGATTCAAAGGATTTTTTATGTTCTGATGAGCTTGTTGAGAGTGCTGCATCATCTATCTCCTCGGCTTTCAATATTTGCTCATCTGTCTCTGATATTTTAGCAAAAAAATGAGAATTTTGAAATGCATGCAACAGTGCAGCTTTTCTATCTTTATTTTCCTCCACTGTGAAGACCTTTCTGCCAGCTGTTAAACTATTTTGAGGAAAATCCACTTTATCTGTTGAATGTTGCTTCTCTTCATCTAGCTTTGTGTCCATTGCATCTTGAGAGGTGGATAAGCTTGATATTTTACTATTCCCTTTACCATTCACATTTATTTTCTCCAGCATGGCAGCAACTCGAAAAGGTGTTATTATTTCTGGCATTGAAGGATCATGCAATGATACATAGACTACAATGCTCATACATTCACCTGAAAGTTCATTGATCAACATGATTTCATATGGTAGCTTTCAGAAATGCGATAGCATATCTATTTAGATATGATGGACAGTCCATCCAAAAAAATGTATGACATTAAAAATAGATCTTACCTGGAAAGACAAATCCTCGGTCCATATTCATAAGCAAACTCACATCCCCTTTAGCACGCCAAGTTTCTGGTAACTCCCCTGAAACCGAAATAAAAGCATAGTAAAATTCTGACCTTGTACAAATAACCATGTATGCTGTCAGTGGATCCTAGTTTTTCTGAATCACAACACATTCCTTTATTGCTGCTAAGAATAATTTGACAATGAAAATACTTGTCATGGGGCCATGACTAACACAGTAATACACCATGGGCCAGAACCAGAGAACGGCTATATTACCATAACTATACAATAAGAAATACAGCTTTTGTTCTATGACTTAAGAGTTGAACTGTTGAAGCATGCTCCTCACGCCAGGGAGTTAAAAATAACCAGACTCGTATTTATTTGAGCTCTGTAAGCTAGCCTAACAAGATTGCTAACAATGAGGGAAAGCCAGCAGTTTTAGGCAGACCATGAACATTAACATCTTACATGATGAAGGGCAGAAAAGAAAAATGTCTTCCTTGCGGGAGCTCAGCAAAACAAAGATAAAGAATTTTTTAGATACAATCTAGATTCAAGTGATTCACTCTTACCTTGCACATGAACCTCCTTTCACATTTTTATTAAAAGAACTAATTGACATCATTCGATGAAATTTATTTTCATTTGTCTATCCGGTATGGTTTGCATGTATGTTTGTGGTTTGTGGTCATGGTGACATTGCTTGTGCATGTCCTTATCTCTGATTAATTTGCTTGTGAAGTCTATCATTTGTCCAAGGTTTTACTGATTTTTGCATGTTCTATTTTCTTCCGGTTCTTCACACTTGAAAGATTTGTTCTTGATATTAGTATACGAAGTAGATGCTGGTCAAATCATTGTTCTCTTTCAAGTGAATTTCTTCAACAGCTACCTGCATGGAGGAAATTACCAACTCCCTCATTCCGTCACAATGCTTTTCATGTACGAGTATTTCTCATAAACCAACAATTGGTATCAGAGCAGGAAAACTTAAAGAGTACATAGAGAATATGGCCACATGTAGGAAGATCAAATCCTCAAGGCAGGTTCAAGTTATGCTAAATAAGATAGAAAACTTCCCTTACTATCTCACGGAGGGATACCGAAACAATCCGACCACTACATTACAAAAAGGTTGACCAAAAAAAGATACACGTGAGCCAAGGCACAAAACAATCACTAAGCATCGGGAGTAGTTTATACAAAGTAGAAGGGGCAGACATGTTGGCAAGACAGGGCCTAGGGAGCTATTCACAGGCAACCTCCATGTTACTGTACTTACTAACATCATATACATCATCGTAATACTCAGACTTCAGAGAGTCATTCTCTGTAGCCACTTCCAAACTGCTGGGGTAGAAGTGGCTGAACACCATGTGTTTCTCTGAAATATACTCCTTGAACGTTTCACCTAGAAATAAAGCGTAACTGAAAAAAGCTTCTTCTCTTTTAAAACTTGGAAGAACTTCAGAAACAGCTTGCCCACACTGACAGTATCCTTGTAGTTAAGCTTAAGCTTATAGACAAGAGAATGTCCTCTCTGCCCATCTAGGAGTGCTTGAGAGCCCATCTTTTTCGCTTTTTCCAGGGAACTTCTTTGAAAGATCTGTTGTAATCCTTGTGCGAAATCATCATCAAATATAACTCTTTACCTGCAAAAGAGAGTGGTTCATTAAGTCAGTGAGCAAGTGGACAAATTCTTCTGGGAACCATTGAAGATCAGCTGGTTTTTCTCATTCCACAGAATGTATATGATCCTCAGTCTAATGTATTCCACAGATACACATTTGAAAAGGAATCAACTCCAGGCAAGATTTCTTGCCATTGGAAAGGCGTTCTTTTCCAAAAGAACCATTTAGGCTGTAGCCAACTCCAATATTGCCGGGACATAGAAGCTTAATCATATTTTGAAGAAATACACTCTAGGAGGGGGACAAAGAAAAGTACCAGAAAAACTGTGTTGGAAGAACAATGTCACATTGAAGGGTACAAACCCTAATTTCGAGCAAAGCCTAATTTTCAAAAATATGGTCAACATGCTCACAATGTTTTTACATAGTCATATAGATAGATCTTATCAAGAGCTATCTAATGATATAATAGATATATAGCACCTGACCATCAGAGATCATTTAGGGCATCAAAATCCTAACGCTATTTTTCAAAGTGGAGCTTTTCAAAAATGAAGTACATATTCTTGTAGCTCTCATTCTCTACATCAAGGAAAGCACCATATCCTGGGACCTAAGTGTAACGTATTTCCGGGATATTTTTTTAAATTCTTTTTCATAAGTTTTTTTTTATCAATTTCATACAAGAACTCCCCAAAAATAGATACGTGGGTGCAAAAAGCTTCTTTTTATGAAAGAAATTTATGGAGGACTTCAAATCATATAAAAAGACTCTCCTGAATCACTTCTAGTGCATCTCACACTCACACTTGAGCATCCTCAAGTGTGATCTAGGTCTTGGAATTGCCTTATAGCTGTATGGAAGTGAAGATTTGCTATTTTTCTTGATGATTTGTTGTTGCACTCTTCTCTTACACACACATTGAAGTGTGTGCCTATTGAATCTTGTAAGTGGCTGCATATATTCAGGTTTTCTTGCTTTATGGCCTATCACTTCAAGAAGAGAAGTCTTGTTGCTGCTTATTTCATAGGAGACCCTACTCTGTTAGGGTACAAATTTTGCCATTTATTCTTGCACATAGGCTGTATTTCCTAATAAGATCTTACTTTATTTTTATTCAAGCACTTTCACAACTTCGTATAACTCTTAGGCACTCTTTTCTCATATATTTATGCCTAGAACCCTCTTACATTCAGCCTTATATTCAGATTTTGTACCTTACACACATTGTATTGTTATTCATTCATCAAGTAGACATTTATTCGACAAGCAGCATTCAGCTTCTCGTTACATTCTCTTGTCTCTTGTTTATTTCTCATAGTCATTCATCTACTTTATTTGGTTCAAGGTGTGTGCGCGCCATAGTGCAGAGTAGAGATTTAGAACGTAGATTTAAATCAAGATTTAAATCATTTAAATCGTAGACGTTCTTAAAAATAAAAACAAAAATCAAAGTATTTATTCATTAAGAGAGATTTTTATTTTTTCTTGTATTTAAGGTATGCACAATCCCTATTTAACTCATATATACATTTTACTGCCAAAAGACATTCCTAAAATTTAGTGGAGGCTCCCAAATTTAGTGGAGGCTTCCAAAATGGCTCAAGATATGCTATTTTAGGGAATTAAAAATTTTGGATGGATTGTATGTGCATTTTTGCAATATCTCTTGTTCCTTACATATCTCCTATTCGCTCAAACCTTCCTTTGCTTCACAAAGAGCTTTCTTTCCAAATTCTTTCCATTGCACATTCTACCAACATGGCAGCCAATACTCCCTCTTTGCATGAAAGTGACACATACAACCAATATTGTATATGACTTCTTCCAACTCCAGATGCATGCACCACAAGTTCCATCACCACTAGCATCACTTCACCATCTCCAAGCACACAAGCATCTTTTGTCACAAGACTATAATAGCATCCCATAGAGGTGCAAAGATTGTTGAATATGTGCCACTAGGGCCTGACCTCCATCATAACTATGAAGAAATTCATGGCTGGCAAAACAAAGAGCATCCTTTAACACATGTAAGATCATGTTGAAGGGAAAGGCATGGAAGGCATCATTCTTGCCCCTGATCGAGGACTTTCTTACCTCTAAGACCATTTAGGAAGTTCAATGTTTAGTATTTCAATCAAGTTTCACAAATTTCTTTCATGGTTTATATCTTTCTTTTGTATGTTATTGAGCATATATGCACATTATTTTATTCTTTTCAAATTGGTGTTTTTTTATCATGACACAATGGTTCAAATCTCATACTAGACTTCCTCGAGATGCATTTGGTAAGAGGTATTAATTGTGGGACAATGAGTACTTGGTGGGTCAACACTAGAGTATACAAAACGAAGCATGTGCAATTTTCCTTAAGACTCCATGATAGTACATCCTTGGGGATGGAGGACTTAGCTAGAGGCATGTTGGTGCTATTTGGATCCGCCTATTAATCACATTATGGTTGTGGACACCTTCCTCATGTCCACTTGTTTTCTTCATATGACCACCAATTCCCATGCTTGGTTCTATAACCCTTCATTCACTTGTTGGAGGGTGTTTGTAGTAGTAGGGGCAGTCTTAGTCCACTAATTGAGAAGGAATGAGGAGCTTGTTAGTGCTTTTTGACACACATGCAATCTATGACTTGTAGCTTAGGAAGCCATGAGCTTTCTAATGTGTCGAGCTGTATCACACAAACCTTGGTGTCTTGGAAGTTTTGATCTCATTTTGATTCTCCCTTCGTTATGGATTGGTTACCACTATCTTAAATATCTATATGTCAGCCCCAACCAATAGCCTAGGGAAAGATGGGTGGAACTCACGCTTGGATTCAATTTTGAGATATGACCTTTGGACGATGCCACTTATGGGTGAACAATGCCGCTACTATAGCCCCTCAGATGACTCTCTAATTAATATCTATCTTTCGCTTAAAGAATGCGCCCACTACTATTGCCACTCTTGGGATATGGGAATCAATCCAAAAGAGATTGAGTAGCCAGTATAAAAATAGCAGTCTGAATACCCATAGTAGTTGGCTACGAAACAAGATACCAAAAAAGCATTCCATTTGAAATAAACTACTTTTGGCGCAAGGTGAGGAGCGTATTAACAAGAATGATATCTTCTACCGACAAATTAATGTGACTTAATTATCGTGCGCTATCCTCATATAAACAGCTTTGTCCCTGATAGGCCACTATCTCTAATGATTCCTTATGACATGTGCACGGATACTACACTCTTGTTCATATAATTGGTACATTCATTTTCAGTTTGCAATTTTTCCTTTCCTTGTTCATATGATTATCTCATGTGCCACTCTTGGTCCCGATAAACCTTAGAATCTCTCTCTCTCTCTCTCTCTCTCTCTCTCTCTCTCTCTCTCTCTCTCTCTCTCTCTCTCTCTCTCTCTCTCTCTCTCTCTCTCTCTCTCTCTCTCTCTCTCTCTCTCTCTCTCTCTCTCTCTCTCTCTCTGTGTGTGTGTGTGTGTGTGTGAGAGAGAGAGAGAGAGAAGAAGAAGTTATACCGCAAGGAACTAAAATGCCACCACCATCCTCTGGAACATCCATGTGCTCCTCAATAGAGATCCAATTCTTCATACGAATAGAATCAGTTTGAGACATTGATAAGAAGCGTGCATCCTCCACATCGAAATCAAGTGAAGAGGAGAGGCGATGAGAGGGGTGAAAAGAAGCAGCTGAAGAAGCAAAAGCTGCAGCTCGCAGGGATGATCCATCACGCTCAAATTCAGAAAAGCTTGATGAAGCATGATGTTGCTGAGGTGCGGCATTGCTGGTATGCGGAGGGGGATCGGAAATACTGGAAAAGGACTGCCTGAGAAAATTCATTGTGGCATCAGAAGCTCTGCGACAACGATTTCGTCAGCATCAAAGCAAATACTGTCCTTCAGAACAGGAAACTTATTCTGAGAACATGTTTAGACGTACTCCAAAAGCTCCAGTTACGGCTTTTACTTGAACGAGACTCGACTCTAATACAGACATATACACATAGCATGAACTGTACATATATATCCTTTTTTTTTTTTTTTTAAGGAAGTTCGATCGTTGAGATCTATGCTTCTTCAATCCTTGAATTAATTAGAAACTACAATAAAATTAATTAGAAAGTACTTCAATTAAAGTTTTTAAATTAATTAGAAAGTACTTCAATCTTAGATTAATTAGAAAGTACAATAAAATTAATTAAAAAGTACAATGAAGGATGAGCATAGCACCCATGAGCATAGCACCCATGAGACTCAAATCCAACAAAACAAGGGATTGAACTCCTAGCAACTATGAGGATATAGAGGCCAAAGTTGAGGATATAGAGGCCAAAGTCTAAGTAAGGTAGAAACTAAGAAGAAACGGCCCCAAGGCCACATGAAAAGACTGTTTGAGTTGAAGTTGACTTTGTCTCAGCAAGCACACCCCTTGCGACTAGTAACATTATCCACTAAGAATTTCTGAAGGCCAATGATTCCTCCGAAGGCCGCTGGTTTATCATCCAATCATATCATCATGAAGACTGTCCTCAAGTAGCCAACAGATTTGAGCCCATGCCCATCTCAAGAACGGCAAAGGACTCATGTGTTGAGCTAGTGTTGCTAGACAAAATTGCTTGAT
>CM035444.1:55262193-55287193 GCA_020310875.1 Ceratopteris richardii
TTTCATCAATATCAAATATCGGGCATAACGGGGGTTGATCTCTCGATGTTGATATGGAAGTACGTCAGCCTATCCCCGACACCAAGCTTCAAATGTATATAGGTGTATGTAATCATTTATCTCGCGTGTGCAGGAAAACAAAAGTAAATGTCAAAGGCATCTTCGTGGCACCTGGGACTTGAACCCATGCCGCTAGTGTACAAGTAGAGGAGTTGGCCATAAGTAGCATGTGCATTTGAGATATGAGAATCAAAGGTTTCTTATACTGTTGCAAGCTGAAGGTGGTGGGGAATCGAACACGCAACCTCTCTTACCTAGAGATCTGTCCTGCTCTTGCCAAAAAAACCGACGGCTGATTTGCTTTCTCACAAAAATTGTGAACTCATGAGGCAATACCTCACTCAATCCTATTGAGGAGATCAAAGCCTGCAACATTGGCGTCGCCTGAGAGACTTGAGCTTTTGACCTTCCGATTAAAATTTGAATGGTGTCAGAAGTGGGATTTGAACCCACCCTCGCTCACGAGAACCAGAACTTGAGTGTAAAGAGCTTTGTCTTTTGAGCTCTTTGCTTCATCTCAAGCACCATTCAAAGACAAATTGAAACAACCTCTGGGCCAAGAGGATCATGTTTTGGCATTCATTCCTCTTTGAGCGATAAAGGAAAGCTTCATTTCTTCAAGAAGAGGACATGAGGAAGCAAAGGCCTTCAAAAAGGATTATGTGGCTCTTCTCATGGATCAAGGGAAGGATGTAACTTGAGTTAGAGCTAAGTACTTTATAATTTGATGTTTTCATTTCAATATTTTCTTTGCACTATGCTTTTATATTGAATGCATTGCTATTTTCATTGAAGTACTGAAGGAATCTTCAATTTCAAAAGCATTGTATGCAATTTAATGAAAGCAAAATAGGAGAGAATCGAAGTATGGAAACACTTATCAAGCATAGGCATGCATCTATAAAATAATGTTGGTGCATTTCTCCTTTTCAAAGAATGTTCTCATGCATAAAACACGTTTTCTTCATGCTTCAAAAAGATAGTCAATGCTCAAGTTTATGCACATGAATGGTTATATCTTTAAAACAAAAAAGGGGGAGCTATCAAGTAGAATGTTTGTGCGTGGATGATTGGGAACATGCATTTTCAAGCTCAATAATTGCTTGATTTAAGTTTGGTGCATGAAAGGAGAATGCCAACATGTGCATGCAAGAATAGGCATTCGCATATGCATGATTGTTTGTTAAGTAGTTAAATGCTTATACTTTCGTTACCTCTTTTTTCTAACTTGACTTAGATAGTTAGGGAAAATAGCAAACTAGGTAGTTGCAACGCTCCTGGTTGTCGTGCAATTCAAGTAGCTAGTTTGTTTTTCCCAAATGTGATGCTTAGGTATCACAAATTAGGAGTCTTGATTAGGAAAAGTAGACCCTTCAAAAGTCAAGTATTCAATCTTCTTGCTCATTTGAATGGCAAGAAAATAGAACTACTTGAAAATTTCCATGATGACTCTAAGTTTAAGAGAAAACTTAGAGAATCTTAATGACAAGCGTAGATGTAGTCGTTAGCTTGGATTTAAGAAATCATGCATCCAAATAGGTTGATAAAGTTTCCTTTGGAATTTTTATCTGATTCTCTCCCAAGACATGATAAGAATCAAATAAAAACAAATGGACCTTAAATCAATTGAACTTTCAAGTTCAAAGGATAGTTGATATGTTCCACGTTTGTAAAAATCATGGAACTTTTGAAGTTTTTTCTTTGATTTCATCCTGAAGAGTAATGAAAATCAAAGAAGTGAAAAAAAATTAGCATCAATTGAACTTTAGTGTTCAATAGTTGGATGTTAGGTTCCATGATTGTATCTCTAGTCAAGATATAAAGTTTTTCAAAAAGTATGGAAACTTTATTAAGCACTTTTCTAAGGATGAGAAAATTATGCTTGGTTTTGTTTAAGGTAATTAGGGCTTAACGAAGAAACTCAAGTCAAATTAATATTTAGGAATCAAATATTTCCTAAAAGATATGTCAAAGTAATCTTTAGGAATTAAGCTACTTCCGAAAGATAAGCCAATAAAGCAAAGAGTATAGTTAACTATTTCATTGGTTAAAAAGGAAAATCTTTTGGACAAGACCAAGAATTAAAAGCTTTATTGTTTGTCCAAAACTCAAGAATTTCTTTTGAAGATCATCCCAATAAAGCAAAAGATTCCAGATGAATCATTGGCTTAGTATTACTTGATTCCTTGGTAGGAATCTAAAGTTTTGGAAAGAAAAAAATCTCCCTAGATGTGAGACTAGAATCTTTCAAGTAAGTTTAATAGCAAGTAGTTCCCACCAATTCCCAAACCACCAATCTTGGTACTTAAGTCCAAATATTGATATAACCTAAAGGTGTATCAAAGATTCTTAGCTTTGGAATCTCAGAGGCAATAGTGTATGCTTGGACTTAAGCTGAGGGAAAGATCTCTAAAAATATCATGGGTAAGCAAAGAAGCTTTTTATAGTTCAGGAGATCTTAAAGATAAAGACTTAACTAGACTTGCTCAAGTTTGGCCATGAACTTGTAATTGGAACTACTCTAAAGTTTGCCCAAGTATTGGCAATAAACTTCCTTTTGAGAATTATTCACTCAGGTTCCATTTATCCAATGGAAAATTATGAAAAGAGTAAGCTATCCAAATTTGAGCAAAGTGAAGAAATTCCAAGAATGTGTTATGCAACTGTGAAGATGGTACTTAAGTCTGTGGAAGGTAAAACATAATGTTTGCTTATCATTAAAGGGATTTTGGTACAAATCCAGAAAGCATGAGCGGATGTTTAGACTTACACAGTAGAGAGATTCCTGTAAAGTCTTGGCGTGGGTAGGTACTTAAAGCATCTGTAAGAAAGGAATCTAAAGACAAGAAGTGAAAAGCTCTTGTCATTATGAATTGGTCAAGAATAAACCAATTGAACTTGAATCTGTGAAAATTCAAGTACTTGAAATTTGGATTGGCTTTCATTTGAAAACCTTAGCAAAGAACAATGAATATTCTATCAAGAGGTTTTCAAGTTTCAAGGCAAAGCATGTGATTGTGAGACTATCATGTGAAGGAATCAAAACCTAGAAAATCTAGTTAGAGGTAATGGCTAAAACTTAAAAATTCTCATAAAGAATTGAAGCAAAAAGGTACTCTATCAAGAGATGTTTAGACTTTAGGATAAGTATCACCCATACATTAATGTGAATATAAAATAGGGTGGTATGGAACACCTGATTTTATACTCAAATTGATGTAGGAAAGATGGTATGGGACATCGGACTGTGGGATGATAATTACCTTTTAGTCCTAGATTGGATCTTGAAGTTAGGTTTCATCCTCAAGGGAATTAAAAAGTCAAAGAACGAGTTTAAATCCAAGAAGCTTAAAAGTAGTATCTCAAGATATTTCAAGGTAACTTCAAGATCAAGGAAACAGAAGATATGAAGTAAGTAACTTCCAAGATCTTCTTGGAACACTTCAAGATAAAGTGTTGTTGATTCAGAAATATTTGATATTTTTTTGAAGAAGTGGATTTTGATATTGAAAAGATCCTTTCAACTAAGGAATAGATTGATTAAGTCAAGCAAACAGTTCCTAGTGTAACTCGGTAAATTCAATCCTTTGACTTGAAGAAATGCACAAGAATTGCATTCCCAGTAAGGAGTCATAAAGATTGAATATAGGCATGAACTTAGTCTCAAGTGAAGCTTTACTTGAGAAAAAACTCATCAATAGAACCTTAGTGGGTCAACACACTGATGTTGGTTACCACACTAGTATCTTGTGGTTGGATGATGTTTTGGATTTGCTCTAAATCTTTTTTAGAATATTTATCTTAAAGATATGAAAAATGCTTCAATACCTTGTTGAAATAGATCTTTGCGAAGTTAAAGTCACAAGTCATCTAGACTTTGACTCATACCAAGTTTATGTATCATCAAAGTTTGAATTGCTTGACCAGAGTTCTAGTTCTTTCTTTCTGCTTTCCAAATCTTTTGGATTTGACTCAAATACGGTATCTGATTCTTTTCACAAAAGTTTGCCGGTTAGAACCATGTAACTAAATTAAACATCTTAGATAGATGTTCTAAACAAGAAACTTTTCAATCTTCAAAAGATGATAAGTCCAAGATTGACTTATTCATTTGAGTTTGCTTCAAGTTATTTAGCCTAACTCTAAATACATTTCTAGAGTCAAGTGTACTCTAGAATAGAGAAGTAAGGAATTGCTCATAAGATTGACAATTTCCAAGAACTTTTAGCACAAGTCTTTGAGAAAAATATCCCAAGTTGGATAATTTTTCATTTTGAATTTGAATTGGTCAAGTTATAGTATGGTTGACTCAAAGTAAATGGTAAACTTTCTCTTGCAGTTTACATAGGATTTTTTAAACTCATTAGGACAAAGTTGTCCTCTAGTCGATTAAGAAAAAAATCAAGTAACTGTTAGATAGGAGTAAACTGTGTGAAGGAGGAGGTCTTGGGTTCAATCCCCATGGGGTACATGGCAAGAGTATTTTTGCCAAAGAGATCTAGAGCCTTCTAGAAGCATCCACTTGAGTTAACTCAAGTTAACTAGGACACTTGGTACACATGCAGTTACATGACCAACACATGGATGATTAGTATCCACTTGCCCACAGTCACTCCCCTAGAGAGAGCTATATATAGAGGCATTTGGTTGGAAGGAGAGTTATCTCTCTAGCACATGGTGGTCCTAATGTTAGTCTCTTGCATATATGCATGTGTATGTGTATGTGTATGAATATGTGCACCCATATGTGTATGTGTATGTGTATGTGTATGTGTATGTGTATGTGTATGTGTATGTGTGTGTGTATGTGTATTTGTATGTGTATGTGTATGTGTATGTGTATGTGTATGTGCATGTGTATTTGTATGTGTATGTATATGCATACGTGTAAGTGTATGTGTAGGTGTATGTGTATGTGTATGTGTATGTGTATGTGTATGTGTATGTGTATGTGTATGTGTATGTGTATGTTTACATGTATCTATATGTGTATTATATGAGTATGCATATATGTATGTGTATGTGTACACGTATATGTATGTGTGTATATGTGTATGCATATCTATATGTGTGTGCCTATGTATATGCATATGTGTCTCTACATATTTTTACATGTATACATGTATATGTATATGTGCCTCTCTGCGTATTTTTACGTGTATATATGTGTGTGTATGTTTATGTGTATGTGTATGTGTATGTATATGTGTAGTGTATGTGTGTGTGTATGTGTATGTGTATGTGTATGTGTATGTGTATGTGTATGTGTATGTGTATGTGTATGTGTATGTGTATGTGTATGTGTATGTGTATGTGTATGTGTATGTGTATGTGTATGTGTATGTGTATGTGTATGTGTATGTGTATGTGTATGTGTATGTGTATGTGTATGTGTATGTGTATGTGTATGTGTATGTGTATGTGTATGTGTATGTGTATGTGTATGTGTATGTGTATGTGTATGTGTATGTGTATGTGTATGTGTATGTGTATGTGTATGTGTATGTGTATGTGTATGTGTATGTGTATGTGTATGTGTATGTGTATGTGTATGTGTATGTGTATGTGTATGTGTATGTGTATGTGTATGTATATGTGCATGTGTATGTGTGTGTGTATGTTTATGTGTATGTGTCCGTGTATGTGTATCTGTATGTGTATGTGTATGTGTATATGTATGTGTATGTGTATGTGTATGTGTATGTGTATGTGTATGTGTATGTGTATGTGTATGTGTATGTGTATGTGTATGTGTATGTGTATGTGTATGTAATGTGTATGTGTACATGTGTGTATGTGTGTGTATGTGTGTGTATGTGTGTGTATGTGTGTGTATGTGTGTGTATGTGTGTATATATGTGTGTCACTACTAGAAATAGGGGGGCATAGCAACGCCCCCGAATTGAAAAGAAAGCGGGGCTAGCATCGCATAAGCAACGAGCCTGTTTTTTTTTTTTTGAAAAAGGACGTGTCATCACATAAGCGATGCCAGAGTCGCTTATGCGACGCTAGAAAAATGCATTGCAAAAAGCATCGCTAAAAGTGATGATTTTAATGATGTTGGCAAACTGCCTGCGACGCTGGATTGTCGCATACGTCTTAGTCTTTCAGAGCGTCGCATAAGCGAAGCTCTGGAAATAAAAAAAAAAAATTTGATTTCTCCTGGCACATTTGTGGCGGGATTAGGACACGAGAGAGAGAGAGAGAGAGAGAGAGAGAGAGAGAGAGAGATTGACACGCACATCCTGTGAAGCAAGGTACGCACACACACACACATATTTACACACACACACACACATACATATGCATACACACACATATATACACATAGACACACACACACACACATACATACACACATAGACACACACACACACACATACATATTAGACAGATACACACTTACACACATCCACACACATTTCCACACACACATACACATGCATACACACATATATATATACACATACACACGTATATGCACACAGACACATATACACACATAGATACACACACATACACACATAGACACATACACACACATATACACACACATATACACACACATATACACACTAATTTACATACACACATACACATGCATGCACACATATATATAGATACACACATATATATAGATACACACATATATACACACATAGACACACACATACACACACACATACACACATAGACACACACACATACACACACATATACAAACACACATATAGACACATACACACACATATATGCATACCCACACACACATAAAGAGACATACACACACATACACATACATGCATACATATGCATACATAATGCATATGCATATGCATACATACATACTTACATGCATACACACACATACACACACATGCATACACACACATGCATACATATGCATACATATGCATACATAATGCACATGCATATGCATATATAGCTTAAATGCATACACACACATAAACATGCAAACACACATACACATACACACATATATATGCATACACACACACTTAGAGAGACATACACACACACATACACATACATGCATATATAATGCATATGCATATGCATATGCATACATACATGCTTAAATGCATACACACGTACACATGCATGCATACATACACATACACACATATGCATACATACATACTTACATGCATACACACACATACACACATATGCATACATGCATATGCATATGCATACATACATGCTTAAATGCATACACACGTACACATGCATGCACACATACACATACACACATATTCATACATACATACTTACATGCATACACACACATGCATACATATGCATACATAATACACATGCATATGCATACATACTTTCTTACATGCATACACACACATACACACATAGACACACACACACATACACACACATATATGCATACACAGTGCACACACATAGAGAGACATACACACACATACACATACATGCATACATATGCATACATAATGCATATGCATACATACATACTTACATGCATACGCATACATATACACACATATGCCTACATATGCATACATATGCATACATAATGCACATGCATATGCATAGATACATGCATACACATACACACACATAGATACATACAGACACATAAACACACATATACACACAAATTTACACACACATACACATGCATACACGCACATACACACACACACACATACACACATAATGCATATGCATATGCATACATACATACTTACATGCATACACACACATATGCATACATAATGCACATGCATATGCATACATAATGCACATGCATATGCATACATACATGCATACACATACACACATAGACACATACACACACATAGACACATACACACACATAAACACATACACACTCATAGACACATACACACTTACACACACACACATCGAGACACATTTACACACACACATACACATGCATACAAACATATATATATATAGATTCACACATATATACACACATACACACACATACACACATAGACACACACATACATAGACACATAGACACACACACATACACACACACATAGACACATACACACACATATATGCATACACATATGTAGAGAGACATACACACACATACATGTACATGCATACATATGCATACACACACACATGTAAAGAGACATACACACACATACACACACATGCATACATATGCATACATATGCATACATAATGCACATGCATATGCATACATACATCACATGCATACACACACATACATATACACACGTAGACACACACACACGTAGAGAGAGAGACACACACATACATGCATATATATATGCATACACACAGATACACATACATGCATACGTATGCATATGCAAATGCATACATACATACTTACATGCATACACACACATGCATACATATGCATACATAATGCACATGCATATGCATAGATAGATACATGCTTACATGCATACACATAGACACATACACACACATAGATACATACACACATATAGACACATACACACATACAAACACATATACACACATATTTACACACACACATACATAGACACACTTACACATGCATACACACATAGACACACACACACTTACACACATAGACACACGCACATACACACATAGACACATACAAACTTACACACACACACAGATACACACACACATATACAAACACAGACATACACACATAGACACATATAGACATACACACACATACACACATCCACACACATTTACACACACACATACACATGCATATTGACATATATATACAAATACACACGTATATACTCACATAAACACACACACATACACACACACATACACACATAGACACACACTTACACACATACATACACACTTACACACACACATACACACAAACATACACACATCCATACATCCACAAACATTTACACACATACATACACATGCATATAGACACATATATACAAATACACACATAGACACACATATGATGGCATGTTAGATACGTTAAATATAGGTGTAGTAGCAAATGTTGTTGGTTGTGGTTCAGATATGGGTGGTGGGATGGGTATGGCTACCTCTTTGGATTGTACTTGGATCACTTCAATATGAGTATCAAAGACTATATTTGAAGATGTTTCCCTAGGCAAGTAGGATGATGTTGAACTTACAAAAGATGAAGAGGAAGATTCTTTTGAGCTCATTGATGAAGTCAATTTTTGACATTTTCTCTTGATTGTTTTAGTTTGATCCCACTTTCTCTTCTTAATTTGTGAAGTTGTGGTTGGTGGGGTGGGTTTTGTCTTTTGAGATTATAGGATTTTGTAATGCATGGTGATTGGATCAAGTGGAACTTCTAGTTCTTTCATAGTAAATGCCTTGGCCAATTCCTCTTCCCAACCATATGAAAAAGAGTCTAAAATTTTTGCAAGATTTTGAGGTTGTGCTTCTGGTGCCTTCTTTGCTGTCATTTTGCACATTTGTTTGTGCACTATAATTGGCTCATGTGATTCTTTCATGCTTCTCCCAACCATAATCTTCCCTTTCTTCTTCCATGTTGGTCCTTTGATCTAGTATAGGGTAGTGGGAGCAATAATATCCACTATTATGAGTCTAAGTAATGTTGATAAGAGGTCGTCAATGTTCTTTAAACATTCATAAATGATTATGGTCAATATCCTCCAAAGGAGCTTCGATTCTATAGTGATGTTTTTCCCTTTAATAGATGTTCATATACTATATGAACCATGTCTAAATAACTGTTATGAATTATGGAATGTGTTGAACAAGGAATTGTTGGAGTGTTAATTTATTAATGTATTAATGGGTTTTGGTGTTTTTGATATAGCAGTTGAGGATTCGTGAGGGCATGAAAGGCGTGAAAGGGCGGACATCAATAATCCGATTTATAATTTATATAGTTTGTAAATAAACCCACGTAGAGGGTTCTATTGTTAGAAACAGTTAGAAAAGTAGTGATTAGAATACGGGTCATTGTAGACCATAATTTTTTATATTGAAAGCAAAGGATTTCTACAAAAGTTACCAACTTTTACTTTCATGCATGCTTTTTGAAGCTGCTCTCATGTAACCACTATTTCGACATAATCAAAAATTCCTATAAATACATGCAATATGTGTACTATCGAAATAGAGTGCATGGGGAGAGATTGCACCCAATACTGCGTTCTGTCTCGTCTCCTAGCATGTCTATTTTTCTATGTGTTTTCTACATCCATAACCTCTATGTGCATGTGAGCAAGATCCTGATAATAGTGGTAACAAAACCCTGCACGCATCACTATGGAGGGGTCTGTTTCTATTCATTTTGGAAATTGATCTCTGTTTCGCTGTTCTCTGTTCATGATCCGAATCCGATTTTTATTTTTGTTTCCGTTTTGGCAATTGATCTCTGTTTTGTTGTTCCCTATTCGTGATCCGATTCCAATTTCGGTTTTTGGTTCCGGTTTTTGTTTCCGTTTTCGTTTCTGATTTTGATTCTGGTTCTAGTTTCCATTTCCGTTTCTGTTCTCGATTTCGATTTTGGTTCCTGTTTCAGTTTCAGTTCTAGAACCAGAACCTACATTTACACCTACATTTACTCCTTCGGCTTACTCCAAGACATCGACTAAGGCATAGAACTTATGCATAACTTAAGGCATAACTAAGGCATTACTTTGGCATCTTTGGCACCCAAGGCTGTGTTGGCAGCCGTTGGCTACACGTGAACCAATTTTAATTTATGAGTGGCAATAAGGAGTTTCATATTCACCAAGGTGAGAGGATTTGAACCCACAACCTCACTCACACAAGGGAAGGTTCATAATGAAGAAATTCCCCCTGCTTGGACAGAGGAAT
Organism: Ceratopteris richardii; assembly: GCA_020310875.1. NCBI lineage: Eukaryota > Viridiplantae > Streptophyta > Polypodiopsida > Polypodiales > Pteridaceae > Ceratopteris > Ceratopteris richardii. Next base: position 55,273,123 of record CM035444.1, read on the forward strand.
CAATGGAGAAGGACTTAAGTATCTTGGGTAATGATATCTCTCTTCATTCTCTACTTTGCATGTAGGGTACTATAAATAACAAACTCATTAAAATTTTACATGATGATGGTAGCTCACATGACTTCATTTCACATTTATTAGTACAAGAACTTAAATTAAAAATGTTTCCTTCCTTGTATAAAGTAAAAGCTGCATTTCAAGGTAATTGTTATAATGTAACATGAGAAGTGCAAGATGTTATAGTTAGAATAGGCCCATATGTTGATTCACGAACCTTTTTAATTCCACCTTTGCAATCTTACAATGTTATACTCGGTATGCCGTTTCCTCATCATTATAACCCACACATTGACTACCATACACATACCTTTAACTTTTGAATTTAAAGTTCAAAGCATTACTTTGTCTGTGCGGCATGCTTTCCAGCCATTTCCATTGATTAATCATACTCAAGTAAAACGTGCATTTAGGAAAGGATTCAATTCATGCATTGTTTTTGTCAATGTCATCAATGATTATACTCATACACTTCTTGATGCACATAAACCTTTCATGACTACTTATAAGGATTGTTTTAGGTTTGAGTATCCCTCTGAACTACCACCATATCAAGGATCCTTTGACCATAGCATAGAATTAGTCCTTGGTAGTTCTAATCCTCATAAAGCACCTTATACACATGGCCCAGTACACCAAAAGGAAATTTAAAACCAAGTAAAAGACCTACTATAGAAAGGAATTATAAGGCCTAGTTTTTCCCCATTTGGAACACCAGTTCTCTTAGTAGGGAAGAAGAATAAAACTTATCAAATGTGCATTGATTATAGAGCCCTTAACAAGATCACAATAAAGAATAGATTACCTATTCCTCAAATAGATGATCTTTTAGATAAATTATGAGGAGCTAGTGTCTTTAGTAAAATTGATCGAAAATCGGGTTACCATCAGATTCGTATGACACAAAGTGATATTTTTAAGACTGCATTTAGAACTCAAACTAGCCATTATGAATTTATGGTAATGCCCTTTGGACTTACTAATGCCCCTGCTTCATTTGCACGAATGATGAACAACATTTTTCTTGATTACCAAGCTTTTGTTCTTGTATTCTTTGACGATATACTTGTTTATGGTCAGAATGATAGTGAGCATGAGAAGCATCTTAAAACAATTTTTCATTTACTACGAAAGAACACACTTTATGCTAATCCTGAAAAGAGTTACTTCTTTCAATGTAAACTAGAATATCTAGGACATATTATTTCAAGTGAAGGTGTGCATGTGGATCCAAAAAAGATTAAAGTTATAGTAGAATGGCCTACACCACAATCAGTCAATGATGTTCGTTCTTTTCTTGGGTTGGCTAGTTTCTATAGGAAGCTTGTTCGATTTTTTTCTTATTTAGCATTGCCTCTTACATTGTTATTGAAAAAGAAAATAAAATTTACATGGGGACTTACCCAACAAAAATCCTTTGAAAAACTCAAACATGCACTTTCACATGCACCTGTTTTACAGTTACCTGATTTTTCACAACCCTTTCATGTTGTTATTGATCCTAGTGGTTCAAGAATAGGTGTCATTTTAATGCAAAATGATCATCCCATTGCATTAGAGAGTAGGAAGCTTAAGCCCTCAGAAAAGAATTATAGTACATATGATAAAGAATTGTTAGCGGTTGTGCATGCTTTACGAATTTGGAAACACTATCTTATAGGCTCTAAGGTCTTAATCAAAACCGATCAACAGGCTATTAAGCATTCATTAAATCAATCCTTAATCTCTGATCGGCATCTTAAATGGGCTTCATTCATTCAAAATTTTCAACCCATGATCCAATATTAGCCTGGTAAAGCTAATGTTGTAGCTGATGCTCTTAGCCGTTTTCCTTCACATTCTGTTGTTTTGCATAATATTTCTCCCATCCAAATTCATTCTTTTCAAGAAATAGTTTCCACATGCATCTGATTTGTATTTCTTACATGCATGACATGACTTCAACAATGGTGCATCTCTATCTTATGAACATTATACATTTCATAATGGTTTTGTTTATTTTCAACATAGATTATACATAACCCAAGCTTTTAAAGATTTTGCCATCAAAGAAATGCATGAACCATCTTACATGGGTCGTAGAGGCATACAGAGCACCATTTCTGCTTGCAAAGATTTTTTCTTTTGGTCCCACATGGAAAAAGATATTGCAAATTATGTGTCTCAATGCATTGTATGTAGCGTGTAAAACGTCATCATGGTAAACCATTCGGATTCTTAATGCCACTTCCCATTCTGAATGAACCATGGGAACAAATCTCTATGGATTTTATCACAGATTTTCCTCTCACTTCATCACATAACGATATGATTTGGACAATAGTTGATAGGTTTAGTAAATACCCATATTTCTTCCATGTAGAAAAACTTTATTTGCAGCTCAGGCTGCAAAATTATTCATTAAATGCATTTTCCCACATCATGGATTTCGTAAAGTAATGTTATCTGATTGTGATGTTAGATTTTGTAATCATTTTTGGGTTGCCTTATTTCAACATTTTGGTTCTAAAATAGATTTTAGCTTTGCATTTCATCTCAAAAGTAATGGACAAAGTGAGGCTACAAAAATACTATTCTTGATCTATTGCATTGTTATTCATTAGATAATCCTAGTAACTGGGATGAAAAGTTTCCATTGCTTCAATTTGCTTACAATAAAACCACACACACCACTATTGATCGTGCACCTTTTGAAATTGTTTATGGCAAAAAGCTTCCCAACCCCATGTCACTCACCCAAACCGAGGCTAATTATATTGCTTAAGATCACATTTCTATACTTCACGATGTTCACGAGCACATTAGGAAAAGTCAGGAGCGATAGTACAAAAATCACTCTAGTGAAGAATGTCAATGGATACATAAAACACAATTAACAGCCCATTATGACCACTTAATTTCTACATATCATCCACAAACACATTAATGTAACTCCTCCATGAACATTTCCATGCATGTGTTTTTACATGGGACATGCTTATTTTTGTTCAGTGATAGAACATGTGAATGACCATCCATGTTTATTTTTATTTTATCAACTGAGGTCAATTGCTTTTTCAACTGAGGGGCATGTTATGAATTGTGGAATGTGTTGAACAAGGAATTGTTGGAGTGTTAATTTATAAATGTATTAATGTGTTTTGGTGTTTTTGATATAGCAGTTGAGGGTTCGTGAGGGCATGAAAGGTGTGAAAGGGCGGACATCAATAATCTGATTTATAATTTATATAGTTTGTAAATAAACCCACGTAGAGGGTTCTATTGTTAGAAACAATTAGAAAAGTAGTGGCTACAATAAGGGTCATTGTAGACCGCAATTTTTGATATTGAAAGCAAAGGATTTCTACACACGTTACCAACTTTTACTTTCACACATGCTTTTTGAAGCTGCTCTCATGTGACCACTATTTCGACATAATAAAAAATTCCTATAAATACATGCACTCTGTGGACTGTCGAAACAGAGTGCATGGGGGGACATTGCACCCAATACTGTGTTCTGTCTCATCTCTGTTGAAGATAAATGTACAAGCTCATTTTCATATGAGCCATGCTTGGATAAATTTACCAACTATAAATATAAAGAAAAAAGTGGAGGAAAAAAGGAAAAAATAATAAAAGAAAAAGTCTAGTCAAAATTCATGATGAGTAAGAGATACAATATCTTGCCTTGTAGTTAGTAGCATGTAGTGGAGAAATTGGTGAGTTAAGAAAGAGGCACAAACTTCTTCACATGCTCATTGGTTATAAAAGTGAAGTGGGAGCACATTCAAAACAATGAGAGAAAGAGGCAAGAGCTCCCAGTAGTCGGATCTAGCCATTTTGTCATTTTGGTTTTCCCTTAGACTCCTTCCAGCCGCACGTCAGTTTGTACACAGCTCTGTTGCAGAGCTCATATCTCCGTGCATATGTAACCATTTTGTGTGTTTAAACATTCATTGGAAAGCTTATCTTGTTTAGTTTCTTCATATCAAATATCTCTTTGAAAGCTTATGTAATTTGTGAGATATCAGTGAAAGAGTGAAGTCCAGTTTTTCAGTATACCTGTGTAGATAGGTAGTCTATTTTGGTCGGTTCAGTTTCCCAACCAAAACATATCCAAATTGCGTGATTTTTGTTTTCTTGGAAAGCTCTTGGCATCTACTTTCACTATCTCAAATATCTCATTCAGATCATATTCTGTGAGATATCTATCATAGAGTAAAGTCCAGCTTTATAGTGTACTTATGTGCAGGTGGTCTATCTTGGTGAGTTGAGTTTCCTAATCAAAACTCATCCAACTTACTTGATTTTTAGCTTGTTGGAAAGCTATTTGTGTCTAATTTCTCTATACCAAATATCTTGCTCAAAGGATATATATTCAGAGAGCTATCAGTTCGAGAGTGAAGCTCAGTTCTTCAGCATATCTGTGTGGACAGGTAGTTCATCTTTGACAGTTGTTTTTCCTAATCAAAACTTGTCCAAATTAAGTCATTTACAGCTTGTTAGAAAGCCCTCTTTGTCTAATTTTATTGCCTAAAGTCTCAAGTCCATTTGAGTTTTGTATTGAGAGCAGCAAGCTATCTAAGGTGCAGATGTTTGTCTAAGTGCTGGACATACAAGGGCTCACTACACACTTCCGTTGCGCATAGGAGAACTCATTCTCCACAGTTGGTATCAGAGCAAACTTGGTGTTGAAGCTTCATCAATAGAGCTGGAGGTGAAGCAAAGCAAAAGAGGAGCTACAAAACAAGAAGGAGCTTCACAAACGCAAGAGCAAAGGACTATAACTATTCGAGGTAACTCTCAAAGTCTTTGATACTCTTCAATGGCTGACTTGGGTCAACAAGTAGAGAAGTTGGACAAGGATAACTATCCCGTGTGGAAGTTTAGAATGACCAACTACCTAATGGGCAAAGGCTTATGGGGTATTGTGAGCGACGATGATGCTCAACCTCAAATCAATCAAGCTATGGCCACCGAAGTCCAAAGGAGGCAAGCAAAAGAATGGGAAGAGAGGAATAGGAGAGTCATGTTCCTCATTTCGCAAGTAATTACTAATGCCATGGTATCATATTCAACATCTAGAGAAAGCTAAGGATGCTTGGGAATCTCTTGAAAGGATGTATTCAACAAATACCAAAGCTAGGAAACTTCAACTCAAGAATGAGTTGAACACAATCAAGAAAAGCTCGAGTCAATCCATAGCTGAATATACTTTGAAGATTAAGGAGCTAAGCGATGCTTTAGCTTCTATTGGCACAACGGTTGAAGATGAAGATCTTGTGTGTTATACTCTCAATGGTTGAGAGAAGGTGAAAGATGGAAGCCTTTTATAACTTCCATTAACTTGAAAGATGTATATCCAGGTTCTGAACAACTAATCCCTCATCTTGTCACAGAAGAGCTTAGCTTCGATGGTCCCAAAGGAAAGGACAGCCACAACCAAATGTTATATGCAGGTCGAGGCAAAGGAAGAAACTCAAGAGGAGGCTCAAGAGGAAAAGGAAGAGGTCACAACCACTCCAACTACAATCAAAACAATTCGGAAGACAACAAGGATGCATCAAATGCCAACACACAAGGAAGAGGTCGAGGTAGAAGTAGAGGAAGAGGCCGAAACTCCTACAATTCTCATAAAGGTATAACATGCTATCATTGTGGTAAAGTAGGACACTATGCTAGTGATTGTTGGCGGAAGAATGGAAGACCAAATGGAGGCAATCAAAGGAACCAAAGCAACTATGCAAGCACCTCAAGTGAAGGAAGCAAGGACACACTACTTGCAATGAGACATGAGTATAGAAGCTCTTGTGAAGATGACAAGAAATGGTACATTGATTCAGGTTGTAGTAACCATATGTCGTGCCAAGGAAGTTTGTTCACTAATCTATAGGTACCAAGTGGAAAAGGATGTGTTGAAATAGGTGATGATACTCAACACATGATTGAACATATTGGAGATATAAGGCTTGGAGATACAAGTAAAGCAAAGGTACTATCTAATGTTCTTCATGTTCCTACAATTTCAAAGAACTTGATTTCAGTAGGACAAATGGCAGAGAAGGGTTATCATGTCATATTCAATGAGAATGGGTGCTTCATAAAGAATCCAAAGGAAGGCTTCAAGGTCATTGCTCGAGGTAGAAGAGAAGGAAGGATGTTCACTTTGGATGTCCAACATCCACATGGAAAGGTCATGTACATTCAATGTGGGAACAAGAAGATTTCAAAGCTGGACTTATGGCACAAAAGAATAGGACACATCAACATTCCAAAGCTGAAGGACATGAGCAAACATGAAGTGGTAAGAGGTCTTCCAAAATTTAATAGCATTGGACTACATGAGTTATGTGAAGCTTGTCAACTAGGAAAGCAAACGAGGTAGCCATTCAAGAGGAGCAATTATGTGGCTCCAAATGTCTTGGACTTGATACATATGAATGTATGGGGACCAACCCAAGAGGCATCAATGGCTGGTAATAGATTTTTTGTCACCTTCATTGATGATCACTCAAGAAAGGTATGGCTGTTTTGTATGAAGCAAAAATCAGAGGTGTTTTCTATATTCAAAAGATTCAAAGCTGAAGTTGAAAAGGAAACAGGAAGGTCTATCAAAACCTTAAGGTCCGATGGTGGAGGAGAAGACTTCTCCAAAGAATTTTCAGATTTTCTACAAGAGAATGGGATCAAAAGGCAATTCACTTGTAGGTATACACCACAACAAAATGGAGTAGCTGAGAGGAAAAATAGGCAAATTGCTGAAATTGCAAGATGCATTCTCAACGAGATGAAGGTACCATTGTACTATTGGGCTGAAGCTACCACAACTGCCATTTACTTGATGAACAGGTGCACAACATCGGGAATACATCACTTGACTCCTGAAGAGGTATATTCCGGTAAGAAACCTGATCTTACACACCTCAAAGTGTTTGGATGTGTTTGCTTTGTTCACATTCCACAAGAAGTTAGAAAAAAGATGGAACCAAGGTCAGAAAAATGCATTTTCATCAGCTACTCGACGGAGCAAAAAGGATACAAGTGTTACAACCCTAGAACAAAGGAATTAAGAGTCTCGCGAGATGTAGTCTTTGATGAACTAAGACCATGGTATGAAGATAAAGGAAAGGAAAAGATTCTTGAAGAAGATTGTGATGATTATGCAGGAACAAATCAAAGAGAAGTTCAACAATCAAGCACAAAGGCTTCAGGTACAGAGGCATCTACATCAAATGAAGAATGTTCAACATGGAGGGGGAGTCATTCTTTGTCTCCAAATTCAGCTCATAGTAGAGCTGAAGAAGCAAGTGCTACTCCAAACAGTGAGGTAGATGCAAGTGAAGAAGAATATGAAGAGGTAATCACTCCGATGGTAAAGTTGAATAGGTTAAAGAAGCAACTTTCTAAAGGCAATGAAAGAAGATCTTCAAAGACAAGGTATCCAACTCAAAGGTTGAGTTATGATAGTTTTATGGCGACACATTTTGGATACATGATGCATGTTATCAAAGACAAAGAGCCTGAGACATATGAAGAAGCTTGCACACAGAAGGAATGGAAGCAAGCTATGAAAGAGGAGATCAAAGCTCTCAAAGATAATCACACATGGGAGCTAGTGCCAAAGAAAGAAGGTATGAAGATTGTTCCAAACAAATGGGTGTTTAAAGTAAAGAGGAATGCTGATGGTTCACTAGCTAGATATAAAGCTAGATTAGTTGCCAAAGGATTTAAACAAACACAAGGCATAGATTATGATGAAGTTTTCAGCCAAGTTGCAAAGATGGGAACTATCCAAACCTTTTAGCAATTGGTGCTTCAAGGAGATGGCCAATATATCAACTCGACATAAAAAATGCTTTTCTTAATGGAGAACTACAAGAAGAGGTATACATGAGTCAACCGATTGGATTTGAAGATGAAAACCATCCAGATTTTGTTTGCAGGTTGAAGAAGGCACTTTATGGCTTGAAGCAAGCACCAAGAGCATGGAATCAGAGATTGGTAGAGTATCTAACTAAGTGTGGATACAACCCAAGTAGTGCAGATCCTTCGTTGTACATGAAGAAGGAAGAAAATAGAGAGGTATATATTTGCATATACGTCGATGACCTCATCATAACAGGAAATGATGTTACAGGGATTAAAGATATCAAAAGGAAGCTTGGTAAGGAGTTTAAAATTTCAGATCTTGGAGAGCTGAAATATTTTTTAGGAATTGAAGTTGTTTATGGAAAGAGTGGCATCTACTTGATGCAAAGGAAGTACTTGTTGGATGTTCTTTTCAGATTTGGAATGAGTGAATGCAAACCACTCACTCAACTTGTTCAAATGATGGAGAACCATTGGAAGATGTAACGACATACATAAGCATTGTAGGATCATTGATCTATGCAAACATTACAAGACCTGATTTGTCTTATGTTGTTGGTGTACTTTCTCTCGACAAGTGAACACTTAAATTCAGCCAAGAAAGTGTTGAGATATATAAAGCATACAGTTAATCATGCTTTGTTTTACAAGTTTGATGAAGAATTGCAGGTCAAATGCTTTAGTGATGCTGATTGGGCAGGCTCAAAGGAAGATAGAAGATCAACCTCAGGTTATGTGTTCATGATAGGAAGCAAACCTATCACGTGGAGCTCAAAGAAACAACCTACTGTTGCACTTTCATCTATGGAGGCTGAATAGAGAGGATTAGCTTTTGACACATGTGAAGCAATGTGGATTAAAAAGCTTTTGGCTGATCTTGGAGTGCAAGTTGGAACCATCCCTATATATGGTGGTAACATGTCAAGTATTTACTTGGCAAGCAATCCTATGTTTCATGCAAGGAGCAAGCACATAGAGGTCCACTACCACTATGTAAGGGAGAAGGTGCTGAGCAAAGATGTGGAGGTAAAGTTCATTAGAACCAAAGAGCAGGTTGGAGATATGTTTACAAAGTTCTTGGATGCTTCTAAACTCAAAGGTTTCAAGGATGCGATAAATTTGAAGGACATGGATGAAGATAACTCCCAAATGAGTTTGAGGGGGAGTGTTGAAGATAAATGTACAAGCTCATTTTCATATGAGCCATGCTTGGATAAATTCACCAACTATAAAGATAAAGAAAAAAGTGGAGGAAAAAAGGAAAAAATAATAAAAGAAAAAGTCTAGTCAAAATTCATGATGAGTAAGAGATACAATATCTTGCCTTGTAGTTAGTAGCATGTAGTGGAGAAAGTGGTGAGTTAAGAAGGAGGCACAAACTTCTTCACATGCTCATTGGTTATAAAAGTGAAGTGGGAGAACATTCAAAACAAGGAGAGAAAGAGGCAAGAGCTCCCAGTAGTCGGATCTAGCCATTTTGTCATTTTGGTTTTCCCTTAGATTCCTTCCAACCACACGTCAGTTTGTACACAACTCTGTTGCAGAGCTCATATCTCCGTGCATATGTAACCATTTTGTGCGTTTAAACATTCATTGGAAAGCTTATCTTGTGTAGTTTAGTTTCTTCATATCAAATATCTCTTTGAAAGCTTATGTAAATTTTGAGATATCAGTGAAAGAGTGAAGTCCAATTTTTAGTATACCTATGTAGATAGGTAGTCTATTTTGGTCGGTTCAGTTTCCCAACCAAAACATATCCAAATTGCGTGATTATTATTTTTTTGGAAAACTCTTGGAATCTACTTTCATTATCTCAAATATCTCATTCAGATCATTCATATTCTGGGAGATATCTATCATATAGTAAAGTCCAGTTTTATAGTGTACTTATGTGTGCAGGTGGTCTATCTTGGTGAGTTGAGTTTCCTGATCAAAACTCATCTAAATTACCTTATTTTTAGCTTATTGGAAAGCTATTTGTGTCTACTTTGTCTATACCAAATATCTTGCTCAAAGGATATATATTCAGAGAGCTATCAGTCCGAGAGTGAAGCTCAGTTCTTCAGCATACCTGTGTGGACAGGTAGTTCATCTTTGACAGTTGTGTTTCCTAATCAAAACTTGTCCAAATTAAGTTATTTACAGCTTGTTAGAAAGCCCTGTTTGTCTACTTTGATTGCCTAAAGTCTCAAGTCCATTTGAGTTTTGTATTGAGAGCAGCAAGCTATCTAAGGTGCAGATGTTTGTCTAAGTGCTGGACATACAAGGGCTCACTACACACTTCCGTTGTGCATAGGAGAACTCAGTCTCCACAATCTCTTGGCGTGTCTATTTTTCTATGTGTTTTCTGCATTCGTAACCTCTATGTGCGCGTGAGCAAGATCCTGATAACAATAACCATGTGGAAACTATGCAACATGATTGAAAGTGTTACTGATATTCTTTATTGGCCTAGTGAGTCTAGATCCGATAGATTCCTTCTTCTTCCCAGCATTGATGCCCAAACCTTTAGTTGTAATATTCTTCTATGATTTTTCTCCATCTCTTCATACTCTCAACTGCTAGCCTTTGACCTTCTCAATCAACACTCATTAACCACCACTAGTGCATTTTGTCTTCCACTTCCAAGATAGCGACAATCGCTCAAATCCTTCCCAAATCATTAACTATCCTAGTGCTTGGTTCTTCACCTTCTCCACTACGCTTCTATGTACTCTCTATTCTAAACATACCTAAATCTATTGCCTCCGCACCTATGCATAGGCTTTGGTTCTGCACTTCTACTGTGTTTTCTTTGTCCTATGTGCTTTTATTTCCTAAATTCTCTCGAATGACCCTATGCATATGTGCACTTTTATTATGCATGTCTAGTGTGCGATAAATCCCTAACGATAGTGTAACACTCTATGAATTAGTGATATCTGGCTCTTATGCTCATCGAGTATGTGCATGAGTATGTGCATCTATCTCTAAACATATATGTTTGTCCATGCTCTCGTGTTTTCCCCTTATATGTATGTATGTCTCCTTTGGGTGCAAAAAGCTCCTTTTATATTGTGGATCCCTTAACCTACCTTGACACTCTCTGATTCTTCTTTGTTACTCCGCCCTATTGTACCATGATAGCTGCAACACTTTGAACTATCCATTTTGCATGAGGGAATTATACAAAAATCTTGGGTTTGCACTCCAATAAGGGCATTGCAAAATGGGGATGTAAGGTTGGCAACATGAAATTTGGATGAGTTAATGTGATAGACAGTGCCAGTGCACATAAATAATTGTAATTAAACTGCATATTCATGGGCATGGAACAACACTTGGCCAGACACCAGACTGGACGTACTAATATTCCCAAGAACCTAAAAGCCAGAATTTTTGTAGTAGATGTTATCGTGCACTTCAATTTTCCTGGCCACCGGATAGCCAGAAGCATCGAAGACATTGAACACCAAATGGAAGGATTGTAGAACTGAAGGCTCTACAAAATAGATCGAAGGATTCCAAGACCAAAGACTCTAGATACCAAACCAAAACCTGAGACATCCTATTAGATGTACACTAGTATGTCATGATGAAGATCTCACTAAGTCTCTAATCTTGACATGCCCCTCTACCATTTGAGCACTTGTAGGCTCTCATTAGAAGTGTTTAATCTAGGCCTAAGCTAGTCCTTAGATTAAGCAAGCCCTTGCTTGCTGGAATTTTCTCATAGGAAGTGATCTTTGATCACCCATATCTCTTTGTGTAGGTGTCTGGTTCATTTGCAAGATAGGTCATTTTATTCCAATGAATGTAATCTTTCTTTTGGATATATTCTTAGTATTCAATGTTCATTATCCTTGAGTATATTGAGCTTGAAAACTCTCTGGTCTAATCTTTGCATATTCCCAAGTGTATGTGTGTTGGAAGGTACACATAGGTGCACCTTTGTGTTTGGACAATTTCTAGTCTATCTTGTGGAAGGAGTTTGATACCCCTCACATTATCCAAGTTGAGTGATCTTTGGGTTCTTTGAAAGGCCATATTGTCTTTTTGCATTCTGCAAAATTTCATAGGTTCACTCCTTAGGTCCAAGGAGGAATTCAATTTGTGGTGGACTATGGTAGTGAACTGTTTGGTCTTAGGAATAGCCTATCATTCTTTTGTTCCAACTACGAGTGGATATACTCCGTGTCGGTGTACGTGTACGTGTCTGTGTACGTGTATGTGTACCTGTCTATGTATGTGTACGTGTCTATGTATGTGTACGTATAAATGTACATGTACATGTTCGTGTACATGTCCATGTCCATGTCCATGTCCATGTCCATGTCCATGTCCATGTGCGTGTACATATAGGTGTATTTGTAGGTGTAGGTGTACGTTTATGTGTAGGTGTAGGTGTAGGTGTACGTGTATGTGTACATGTAGGTGTAAGTGCATATGTGCATGTAGGTGCACATGTACATGTACGTGTACTTGTATGTGTACGTGTACATGTATGTGTATGTGTACATTTATGTGTATGTGTATGTGTACGTGTATGTGTATGTGTACATGTACGTGTATGTGTATATGTACGCGTGTTAGAATTTTAGCAATCTCAAGTGTGGGAACTCAGGCTAAATTGAAGTGCTACATCACTCACACTTTTTGGTAGGATATACAACTTGTTTTCCACGAGCTTTCTTAGCTCATTGCTCAACTAATTGATGGAAGAAAAGTCGAAATCATTTGGAGGGTTTTCATGTTACTCCACATTGTGAGTGGTTTTATCGATTCTCAGATGAGAGTTGTGGATGTGTGCACTTGTTTGATGGTACGACATATGACATTGAGGGTGCAGGAGATGTATGCCTTATGTTACTTAGTGGAGCATCACTTATACTCACACATGTACATTATGTGCCTTCATTCTCTATGAGCATCATTTACAGTTGCAGTTGCAGTTGGGCAGCTTATACTTGTTAGAGGTGCCAAGATTGGGCACAGGTATCCATTGCAAGTACTTCATGTGAGAGATAGTCTCGTCTCAGTGGGAGTTCAGCCTTATGTGCGGTTTGAGACTCGTCATGTCTCATTTTGTCTACCTACACATAGGTCTGTTGACATTCATGATGCACATCATCAATTTGACCTTGGTATTGATGTTGTGCAGTTAGCTCATGTGGAGCATGATGATACACTTGGTGTGGTAGAGCAGGATAGCTCTTATGATACACAGTGTATGCCAGAGCATACTAGCTCTCAAGATGTATAACTAGACATATGCGTGGTTGATAGGATGCTTGATTTGGATGCTTAGCAGTCAGCAGTTATGCAGACATTCTTGGATTCGCTCATGCCAGATGTTGACACAGATATATCAGGACATGTTGGTCTTAATGATGGTGCTTTGGATGCCTTGGATACAAGCATGACTGGCATACTTAGGTTAGTCAGGATAACACATGTTTCGTCAGCATGCAGGAGTTTGATGTACGAGTTCTTATGCTCTAGACCAGACATTGCAATTGCTATTGGAGCATTTGCACTTGGATTTTTCAGTCATTCGATGATTGACATAGGCACAAAGCGAGTGGGAGCTTTGCACGAACTTCGTCAGATCTTGTATCAGTCAGATGTGAGCTTGACTCTTATCGATACGAGTCTAGAGCAGTTTGAGGTGCATGGATACACCTTGTTCGAGGCAGTTGGTGTAGGATGATTAGTATAGGTTGAGATCCGGACTCTTCCTATACATTAGTGTATAGTCCTACATCATTCTTTGTATATTCTTCCACTTATGGTCACATTGACCCTTACATGGGAGATTGTTGGGGATGTAAGGGTCATGTGACCTTACCCCATATTCATATATATATACATCATATATAGAGCATTGCCTCAAGAGAGATCATTATATGGGTTTCGAGACTCCCACACATCTGTGCACGTCTGTCCTCTCTTCTCTCTCCCTCCATCTCCTCCTTCCTCCTCTTGTTCTGCACACCAAAGCCCTTCACGTGTATGTGTACATGTATGTGTACATGTACATGTATGTGTACATGTACATGTATGTGTACATGTACATGTATGTGTACATGTACATGTATGTGTACATGTACATGTATGTGTACATGTACATGTATGTATACATGTACATGTATGTGTACATGTACATGTATGTGTGTTAGAATTT
>CM035444.1:55297193-55347193 GCA_020310875.1 Ceratopteris richardii
TTTATGATACACATATTACAAAAGTGATGAAAATCATTGTTTGGTGTTTTGAAAAGGTAATATCAAGTATATTTCTTTTGAAAAATTGATTAGATAGCTCCCCTCAACTCTTTGTAGTCCACCTCTACATGCTTCCTCTGCATCAATGCCTTTGACTACTGCCAACATTGTGGAGAATGAGTTCTCCTATGCGCAACGGAAGTGTGTAGTGAACCCTTGTATGTCCAACACTTGGACAAACATCTGCACCTTACATAGCTTGCTGCTCTCAATACAAAAGTCAAATGGAGTTGAGACTTTAGGTAATCAAAGTAGACAAAGAGGGCTTTCTAACAAGCTATAAATGACTTAATTTGGACAAGTTTTCATTAGGAAACACAACTGTTAAAGATGAACTACCTGTCCACACAGGTATGTTGAAGAACTGAGCTTCACTCTCGGACTCATAAATCTCTGAATATATATCCTTTGACAAAGATATTTGGTATAGATAAAGTAGACACAAATAGATTTCCAAAAAGATAAAAAACAAGTAATTTGGATGAGTTTTGATTAGGAAACTCAACTCACCAAGATAAACCACCTGCACACATAAGTACACTATAAAACTGGACTTTACTATCTGACAGATATCTCACAGAATATAAATGATCTCAATGAGATATTTGAGACAGTGAAAGTAGATGCCAAGAGCTTTGCAACAAGATAGAAATCATGCAATTTGGATATGTTTTGGTTGGGAAACTTAACCAACCAAAATAGACTACCTATCTACACAGGTATACTGAAAAACTGTACTTCACTCTTTCACTGATATCTCACAAAATACATAAGCTTTCAAAGCGATATTTGATATGCAGAAAGTAAACAAAATAACCTTTACAATGAATGTTTAAACGCACAAAAGGGTTACATATGCACTGAGATATAAGCTCTACAACAGAGCTATGTACAAACTAACGTGCGACTGGAAGGAGTCTAAGGGAAAACCAAAATGACCAAATGGCTAGATCCGACTACTGGGAGCTCTTGCCTCTTTCTCTCCTTGTTTTTAATGTGCTCCTACTTCACTTTTATAACCAATGAGCATGTGAAGAAGTTTGTGCCTCTTTCTTAACTCACCACTTTCTCCACTACATGCTACTAACTACAAGGCAAGATATTGTATCTCTTACTCATCATGAAGTTTTGACTAGACTTTTTCTTTTCTTATTTTTTCCTTTTTTCCTCTACTTTTCCTTTATCTTTATATTTGGTAAATTTATCCAAGCATGGCTCATATGAAAATGAGCTTGTACATTTATCTTCAACAAACATCCCCCTCCCTCTTGCGCTTATCGTCCCCGACAGGTCCTTGTTGTGGGGTCTGCATAATGTAGTTTTGCAAGAGGTCTTGTGTGAGCGTGTGCTCTGTGATGCGAATTCCTCGTGATATCAGCTTCTAATTTTTTCAAGTCTATAGCCTAAGGTTGATCGGGAGGTGGAAGCCGGTAGTGTGTCGAATATACAAGTTGCTCACAAGCAAACAACTGAAGTAGATAGGTAGGCCGACTAATGAAAACTTCAGAATGGTATTCCGATAATCCCATTGCGAAGATTTCTTCGAATGTCATCTTGTAACATGCAAGTAAATGCTTGATGTGTTAGTGCCATGCATAGCATACCCGTAGCGATGACGTGGTGCTCATGTCATATGCGAGGTCTTGGTTGCCATGTTCAAAGCGTGGGGTATTTACATGTGGTGCTTTGACGCGATGAAAGATCTTGAAAACCATTTGCATCATATCAAGGATCTTAATTTTCATATATGCAGCAACGTCGTCCATGCAGTGTAGTTGGGGGAGCCAGTGGCAGATGGTCGCCACATGTATCCAACAGTTGGAGGGCCATGCGATGGTGCTATATAGGGCTAGTTTAGTCAATCTTGGCATTGCTTATTATTTTGGACTTTTATTGTAAATGCCTTCTAGGAGTGGCATCATGGCATCGGAACCCAACACAAATTGTACTTTAGGTGCAGCGGTGCTTTTGTCCAGGTATGCATCATTCTGGGGTATTCGTGAAGGAGTTCCATGTGCCAGTTGGGTTGAAAGATTTTTCCTTTCTTTGCTTTAGGGGATAGGTCTTCCGGCTCAAACTAGGTAGCATGAGTTGGTTTCTTCACAGTTTCCTTTTCAATAGCTAATTGATATTCTACCATATATAGGAAGTATGGTTTGTACTAAAGCTCATTGATGGAGATGTACCTATGGGATTCCAATTGAGAGAAATAGGGAGATTGTAAAATATGTTCCTTGATTAGGGCCATAGCATGTAGTTGCAGTTCTATGCATGGAGAGTGAGTTTTACCTAGCTCTTCAACCGACTAGCCATGTTAGAATAGGAAGTTTGAATGTGTCTTGCCCTTCTGCTGTGACATGTCTGCCTGGGATCGGTTGTGGTTCATATGATTCTTCGTATGTATCCTCCACTAGCATAGTAATGGTTTCTTCTTTGGCAGGAATCTTCCACGGGGAATCTAGCATGGGGGATTCTAAGTGAGCTGAAGTCTCAGCTTGGAGGTCAATGATAAGGTGATGATTTAATCTAAGATTTCTGGGGGCGTGACTTTGAGGACATTTTGTGGTTGTGCAGGTTCCTTCAATAATAAAGCTTTGTGATCTGCCTATAGCTTCTAATATTCTTCATTGATTTTGTTGTAGTTGTCGAGTAATTGCACATGATCATCCAATAATACTTGCATGGTCTCAGAGGGGACCATTCTGAATCTATTGAGACTTAATGGTTCATCAAGTCGATCCATCATAGCTTTGAAGCTCTCACAATTTTGCTCATGTTAGCCTCTAGTTCTCTTCTTTGCGGGCAGCGAGATGGTTTCTTAATAGTCCCATATTTCATGTGAGCATGGTGTTTCGTACCTGAGCATGTAAAAGATTTTCTACATCTGTGAGGGCATCTTTAGTCTTTTGTTCTTATTTTAGCTCCAAGAAGTGGTAAGCCTCACATAGTTCCTGATTGCATGCATTTAGGGAAGCATTCTCAATGGTCAAAGATTTTAATTGCACTTGTAATTGTGTAATGGTCTGCTGCAATGCTTGGTAGTTGCTTTCGAGAGATGCAAATTCATCTCTGACTTGAGTCATGCATGCAAACATTTGATGAAATGTAGTGTCGATAGCGGGTGAGAATAACAATGGTGCAATGTGTGAAGATGATGCTAGTGTGCCTGTAGATGCAGAGGGGAAGGGAAAGGAAAATGTGAGGGTGGATGTAGTGGTGACCGTAGAAAATTGTGATGTGCTGAGATGTGGTGGTGAAATGGTGGATGTGAGTGGTGGTGTTGTAGGTCATGAAATGTCCATGTCACTGGATGTGGCATCTAGTGCACTAATAGTGAATAGTGGTGTGACCATGGGTGTGTTAGTATATGTATATTATTATGTATATGTATATGTATACGTATATGTATATATATATGTATATGTATATGTATATGTATATGTATATGTATATGTATATGTACATGTATATGTATATGTATATGTATATGTATATGTATATGTATATGTATATGTATATGTACATGTATATGTATATGTATATGTATATGTATATGTATATGTATATGTATATGTACATGTATATGTATATGTATATGTATATGTATATGTATATGTATATGTACATGTATATGTATATGTATATGTATATGTATATGTATATGTACATGTATATGTATATGTATATGTATATGTATATGTACATGTATATGTATATGTATATGTATATGAATATTTATATGTATATGTATATGTATATGAATATTTATATGTATATGTATATGTATATGAATATTTATATGTATATGTATATGTATATGTATATGAATATGTATGTGTATATGTATACGTATATGTATATGTATGTGTATTTGTATGCATATATGTATCCTTATGTGTATCTCGATATGTATATCTATGTGTATATTTATATGTACATGTGCGTATATGTATATGTATATAAATATGTGTATGTGTATGTGTATGTGTATGTGTATGTGTATGTGTATGTGTATGTGTATGTGTATGTGTATGTGTAGTGTATGTGTATGTGTATGTGTATGTGTATGTGTATGTGTATGTGTTTGTGTATGTGTATGTGTATGTGTATGTGTATGTGTATGTGTATGTGTATGTGTATGTGTATGTGTATGTGTATGTGGATGTGTATGTGGATGTGTATGTGTAAGTGTATGTGTAAGTGTATGTGTATGTTTATGTGTATGTGTATGTGTATGTGTATGTGTATGTGTATGTGTATGTGTATGTGTATGTGTATGTGTATGTGTATGTGTATGTGTATGTGTATGTGCATGTGTATGTGTATGTGTATGTGTATGTGTATGTGTATGAGTATGCGTTTGGGTATGTGTTTGGGTAAGCGTATGCGTATGCGTATGTGTATGTGTATGCGTATGCGTATGCATATGTGTATGCATATGCGTATGCGTATGCATATGCGTATGCGTATGCATATGCGTATGCGTATGCATATGCGTATGCGTATGCATATGCGTATGCGTATGCATATGCGTATGCGTATGCATATGCGTATGCGTATGCATATGCGTATGCGTTTGCATATGCGTATGCGTATGCATATGCTTATGCGTATGCGTATATGTATGCGTATGCGTATGCGTTTGTGCATGTGTATGCATATGCATTTGCGTATGCGTATGTGTATGCGTATCTGTATGAGCATGCGTATGTGTATGTGTATGTGTATGTGTATGTGTATGTGTATGTGTATGTGTATGTGTATGTCTATGTGTGTGTATGTGTATGTGTATGTGTATGTGTATGTGTATGTGTATGTGTATGTGTATGTGTATGTGTATGTGTATGTGTATGTGTATGTGTATGTGTATGTGTATGTGTATGTGTATGTGTATGTGTATGTGTATGTGTATGTGTATGTGTATGTGGATGTGGATGTGGATGTGGATGTGTATGTGCATGTGCATGTGCATGTGCATGTGCATGTGCATGTGCATGTGCATGTGCATGGGCATGTGCATGTGCATGTGCATGGGCATGGGCATGGGCATGGGCATGGGCATGGGCATGTTCATGTGCATGTGCATGTGCATGAGCATGTGCATGTGCATGGGCATGGGCATGTGCATGGGCATGCACATGTGCATGTGCATTTGCATGTGCATGTGCATGTGCATGTGCATGTGCATGTGCATGTGCATGTGCATGTGCATGTGCATGGGCATGTGGATGTGGATGTGCATGTGGATGTGGATGTGTATGTGTATGTGTATGTGTATGTGTATGTTTATGTGTATGTGTATGTGTATGTGTATGTGTATGTGTATGTGTATGTGTATGTGTATGTGTATGTGTATGTGTATGTGTATGTGTATGTGTATGTGTATGTGTATGTGTATGTATATGTATATGTATATGTATATGTATATGTATATGTATATGTTGTTGTATATTATATGTATATGTATATTATATGTATATGTATATGTATATGTATATGTATATGTATATGTAGATGTATATTTGTATGTATATTTGTATGTATATGTCTATGTATATGTATATGAATATGTATATGTATATGTATATGTATATGTATATGTATATGTATATGTATACGTATATGTATATGTATATGTATATGTATATGTATATGTATACGTATATGTATATGTATATGTATATGTATATGTATATGTATATGTATATGTATATGTATATGTATATGTATATGTATATGTATATGTATATGTATATGTATATGTATATGTATATGTATATGTATATGTCTATGTATATGTATATGTATATGTATATGTATATGTATATGTATATGTATATGTATATGTATATGTATATGTATATGTATATGTATATGTATATGTATATGTATATGTATATGTATATGTATATGTATATGTATATGGATATGTATATGGATATGTATATGGATATGTATATGGATATGTATATCGATATGTATGTGCATATGTATATGCATGTGTATATGCATATGTATATGTATATGTATATGCATATGTATATGCATATGTATATGTAGATGCATATGTATATATATATGCATATATATATGTATATGTATATGTATATGTATATGTATATGTATATGTATATGTATATGTATATGTATATGTATATGTATATGTATATGTATATGTATATGTATATGTATATGTATATGTATATGTATATGTATATGTATATGTATATGTATATGTATATGTGTAAGTATATGTATATGTATATGTATATGTATAGGTATATGTATAGGTGTGTATGTGTATGTGTATGTGTATGTGTATGTGTATGTGTATGTGTATGTGTATGTGTATGTGTATGTGTATGTGTATGTGTATGTGTATGTGTATGTGTATGTGTATGTGTATGTCTATGTGTATGTGGATGTGGATGTGGATGTGGATGTGGATGTGGATGTGGATGTGGATGTGGATGTGCATGTGCATGGGCATGTGCATGTGCATGGGAATGTGCATGTGCATGTGCATGGGCATGTGCATGTGCATGTGCATGGGCATGGGCATGTTCATGTGCATGTGCATGTGCATGGGCATTGGCATGTGCATGGGCATGCACATGTGCATGTGCATTTGCATGTGCATGTGCATGTGCATGTGCATGTGCCTGTGGATGTGTATGTGTATGTGTATGTGTATGTGTATGTTTATGTTTATGTGTATGTGTATGTGTATGTGTACGTGTATGTGTATGTTTATGTGTATGTGTATGTGTATGTGTACGTGTATGTGTATGTGTATGTGTATGTGTATGTGTATGTGTATGTGTATGTGTATGTGTATGTGTATGTGTATGTGTATGTGTATGTGTATGTGTATGTGGATGTGTATGTGTATGTGTATGTGTATGTATATGTATATGTATATGTATATGTATATGTATATGTATATGTATATGTATATGTATATGTATATGTATATGTATATGTAGATGTATATTTGTATGTATATTTGTATGTATATGTCTATGTATATGTATATGAATATGTATATGTATATGTATATGTATATGTATTTGTCTATGTATATGTATATGTATATGTATATGTATATGTCTATGTCTATGTATATGTATATGTATATGTATATGTATATGTATATGTATATGTATATGTATATGTATATGTATATGTATATGTATATGTATATGTATATGTATATGTATATGTATATGTATATGTATATGTATATGTATATGTATATGTATATGTATATGTATATGTATATGTATATGTATATGTATATGTATATGTATATGTATATGTATATGTATATGTATATGTATATGTATATGTATATGTATATGTATATGTATATGTATATGTATATGTATATGTATATGTATATGTATATGGGTATGTATATGGATATGTATATGGATATGTATATGGATATGTATATGCATATGCATATGTATATGTATATGTATATGCATATGGATATGTATATGGATATGTATATGCATATGTATATGCATATGCATATGTATATGTATATGCATATGTATATGCATATGTATATGTATATGCATATGTAGATGCATATGTATATGTATATGTATATGTATATGTATATGTATATGTATATGTATATGTATAGGTATGTGTATAGGTATGTGTATAGGTATATGTATAGGTATATGTATAGGTATATGTATAGGTATATGTATAGGTATATGTATATGTATAAGTATATGTATATGTATATGTATATGTATATGTATATGTATATGTATATGTATATGTATATGTATATGTATATGTATATGTATATGTATATGTATATGTATATGTACATGTATTATATGTACATGTATATGTACATGTATATGTACATGTATATGTATATGTATATGTACATGTATATGTATATGTATATGTATATGCATATGCATATGTATATGCATATGTATATGCATATGTATATGTATATGTATATGCATATGTATATGCATATGTATATGCATATGTATATGCATATGTATATGTATATGTATATGTATATGTATATGTATATGTATATGTATATGTATATGTATATGTATATGTATATGTATATGTATATGTATATGTATATGTATATGTATATGTATATGTATATGTATATACACAGGCATAGAGTGAGTGGGAGCCTTGGAAGAACTTCATGAGTTCTTGCATCAATCAGATGTGAGCTCGATTCTTAATTAATATGAGTGTAGAGGAGTTTGAGGTGAATGGATACACCTTTTTTGAGGTAGTTGGTGTAGGCTGATCTGTATGGGTTGAGATCCAAACTCTTTTTGACCATTATTGTATATTACTACATCATTCTTTGTATGTGTTACCACTTATGATCACATTGACCCTTAAGTGGGAGATTGTTGGGGAAGGATCATGTGACCTTACCCCCATATTCATATATAGACATCACTTATAGAGCATTGCCTCAATGGAGATCATTATTTGGGTCTCGAGGCTCCCATGCATATTTGCACATCTCTCCTCTCCTCTCTCTTCCTCCATCTCCTCCTTGCTCCTCTTGCTCTGCATACCAAAGCCCTTGAGTAGCGACTTCAATGAAAAAATAGAGAAGATGTGAAGTGGTGCATCATCATCTCAACTAGGACTCATGGTTTTTCAAAAAGAGTAGGTGGAGCATGAGCAGGAGAAGCAATGATGTCGGTCATCCCAATTTTGCAAATATGACTACAAACCTTCACGAAAGGTAAGCTTGATGGTACAAATTACACCCTATGGAAGTTTAAAATCATTTGTATTCTTGATTCATATGAGCTTCTAGAGATTGTTCTTGGCAGTAAACATGAACCCCAAGAAACACCTTATCCAAATAATCCACGTAGAATGATTCCTCTTGATGTTGACCTTCTACATGCTTGGAAACATAGAAATGCAGATGCACTTTGTGCTCTAGTTACAAGTACTAGTGATAGTTTTGAATTCATTCAACATACTACCAAGGCTTATGAATAATGGAACATAGTGAGAAATCAAAATGAAACTTGTAATCAAGCACGGGTTCAAAACTTGGAGTATCAGTCATCAACAAGAAGGTTTGTTAATGGGAAGACTCGAGAGGTGTTTATCACTTACATAAAGAATCTACAAGATCAAATGGTAGAAGCACATGTACGAAGTTCAAGCAAGGAGCTAGCTCTGCATTGTCCTCAAATCTATCCAACAAAGTTTGATTGTTTCTCTTAATACTCAAATTAGACATCAACCTCTAACTTTTGAAGAATTTTGTGCCTGACTCATGGAGAAGAAGTTGCGGCTCAAGGCAAGGAGTGTGACAATAAAGGATATGTTACATTCACAACAAACAAAGAAGGCAAAGTGGAATCTTCAAAAGAAGGAGACAAGAAGAAGAACGACAAAAAGAAGTTCAAGGGAGAGTGTTTCCTTTGCAAGAAGAAAGGCCACATAATCAAGACTATTGCATTAAGAAGGGAGAAGAGAAGAATGGTTCTTCAAAAGGTGGCAAGGGCAAGGAGTTTGCAAGCATTGCAGAAATAGAACTTGAGCCATTTGTTATGATAGAGGACGTATGATCCTCTGTTCAAGATTCATGAATAGATGACTCATGGGTGCTAGATAATGGTGCATGTCATCACATGACAAACAAAAAAGACCTTTATAATTCCTTAAAGCTTCTAAAGGAATCCATCATAGTAAAGGTAGGCAATAATGCAAGATGAGGGTGAAGGTATGATTTCTTTCATATCTTCAAATGGGGATATCAAAAAGCTTTCAAATGTGTTGTATGTTCCACAAATTAAACAAATTGCTTTTAAAGCTTCTATAACTGATCAAGGTCATGAAGTATCTTTCAATTAGATAAGAGCTAATATTATGGATAGTAGCAACAACATTTTTGGGATTGGCATAAGGAGGAACAACATGTATGAGTTGTCTGCTCTTAGAACCACTACAAGTATGGGCACAAGTAAGCTATGGCATGCGAGATTTAGCCATATTATATACCTTGTACTAAATGAAATGCATCCCAGGGGTATGGTTGCACAGCTACCATTGATTGCAGACATGAAGGAACCATGTGAAACTTGCATGATGGGCAAGCGAGAGAGGAAAGTGTTTCCACAAGAAAGGAAGAATAGAGCAAGCTATCATCTAGAGTTGGTGCATGTTGAATTGTGCAGAAAAATGCCTAGAGAGGCATAGGCCAAATCTTTCTTCATGTTACTTGTTGATGAGTATATCAGGAAGGTGGATGGACTTCCTTTGCAATAAGGTTCAAGCTTTTGGAAAGTTTAAAGAATGGATTTAGCTTGTTGAAATTGAAACAATGAAGAAGATGAAGAAATTCAGGATAGATGATGGTGATGAGTTTACATCAATAGAGTTTGAAGATTTCTACAAGAGTAAAGGAATCAAGCATCAACTCACTGTGGTACATAGTGCTCAACAAAACTATGTTGGAATATGTCAAAATCAAACCATCACGAAAACCACAAGGTGCATGTTGAAGGGAAAGGGTTTTCCAAATCAATTTTGGGCAGAGGTGTCAACAACGTTGTCTACAACTTGAATAAAAGTTACACTAAGACACTTAATGGAAAGACTCCACAAGAGGCCTACATTGGTAAAGAGCTATGTGTTTACATTTCAAGGCATTTGGAGGTGAATGTTATGCACATGTTCCAGATAGGGAGAAAAACAAGCGCCAACCAGAAAGCATCAAATGAATCTAGTACAATGAGGATAAGAAGACTTACAAGCTTTACAACCCTGAGGGTAAGAAGGTCATGGTGAGTCACGATGTGCTTTTTAAAGAGGATCAACCACATGCATTGGATGAGTCAAAGAGAGCCTCCACTTTATCATTAGTCCAAGGGGCAATCCACTATGAACTCATCCCAAGAGCTTTCGCTTCTACACAAGAGAAGGAATCATCATCTTTAGATCATGAGTCTAAAAGTCACCAACTTTCCATCACCCGAGTGGAAAAGCATTACCAAAGTTGGGTGAGGAAGCTCTATGATTGTGAAAACCCCATCCCATAGTCACTAGAACAAGCAGCACATGCACCAAGGTGATCACAAAGAATAGAGGAGCAAAAATGGGCAAGTGTCCATATTATAAATATAGTCTTGATGACTAAGATCATTCAAGAACAAGTAAAGGAACCAATCAATGTGGAAGACACACTCCACTATCCGAATCGAAGGGCTTCCATGCAAATAGAATACGATAATATCATGAACAATGTAACTTGGGAGCTAGTGTATCGATCCCCCCTAAGCACAAAGCCATTGGCAACAAGTGGGTTTGGAAGCCAAAGTACAAGGCTCATGGTAATTTGGAAAAATAAAAAGCAAGAATTATTGCACAAGGTTATTCACAAGTTGAAGGGATTGAATTTTGTGAATCATTTGCCTGAGTGAGTACTGTTCGAGTAGTACTAGATATGGTTGCACATAAACAATGGCCAGTGTACCACATGGATGTCAGCATTCTTGAATGGAGATCTCAAGGAGGAGGTATATGTGTCTCAACCACCAAGATTTGAGGCTCCCCATTCAAATAACAATGTATGTAATTTGAAGAAGGCATTGTATGGGCTGAAATAGGCCCCTATAGCATGGTACGAGTAGATAGATAAGTATCGCTTGGATCTAGGTTTCAAAGATGTGCTTATGATGCTAACTTGTATGTTCTAAAGAGAGGAGGTAAGACAATAACCAATGTTGCACAACCATCCATGCACATACAAAGCATATAGAAATTCAGTATCACTATGTGTGTGAGTAAATTGATAATGGGGTCATGGAGATAAGCTATTTCCCAAATGAAGAAAATGGAGCATACATATTCACCAAGGCTCTTGGGAGAGAGCAACTTCATCAACACTTTCCAAAGCTTGTCATTGGACTCAAGAGGTATTTCATCATAGGGTGGACATTGGGGGGGGGGGGGGGAGGGTGTTAGAAATACTCAATACTCCACCCTTAAGTGACAAAAAATGATCCATTATGCTGTAACTTGTAAGGCCTCCATTGTGAGGAGAAACTGTTGTGAGAGCCCAGACATTTGTGGAACCCTAACTTCCAAGTTAGATGAGGTCTACGTGTGACCACTAATGGTAGTAGATGATCTTTGCGAGCTTAACTATTAGGTTAAGTAGATCATAAACTTCAGGATGATTAGGTTGCCATTCAAGGTGAAAATAAAGGCCTCTTTGCACCACATAATTTCCTCATAAAACCTTAATGGGGGGAGTGTAGAGGGGGGCTCGACCCCTTCTGTGGGGTTCAGGGGTGCCAATCCCATTTAGCTCATAGGGATGAGTTGGTAGGACTTCTGGTCATGGAGGTATTGTTGGATTATATATTTTGTCAGCTATTTTTTCTCTCTTGACTACATTTATCTATACCAATTCCCATTTTAAAAGCTATATGAGCATGGCCCATGTGTAGCTCTATATACCATTGCACACTAGTAAGCCCTTCATCTAGAGTCTATCTAGATCACTTGAATTATTTCGATAGTGATGCACCACGGTCTACTCTCCTTCTCAACATCTCCACAACAATACCCTCGCAATAGAAAATCAATCTCCAGATGCCACACACAGTACTCTGCATTGACATGTGGAATACATAGAAATACTCAGTACATAGAGAGCATTGAACACATATTTCTTGGGTTTTTACAAATGCATTTGAACTTACAATATGTGGTTGAACATACCGCTATATTTTTTGTTAAAGAACATATACAAAAGACTTTGATGGCCATTTGGCCTTTCACATGGACACTAACGGTAACAATCTCCAACCAAAGGCCAATATGGCCAAAGTCTCTATGGGAGAAAAATAAAGAATGATAAAGAATACCTGAGTGTAAGTGTACAAACTATACCTCCCACCTAATGGGCATGTTACAAAGTATACAAGTAACTATGTAAAATCATGAATCAAGTAACCTCCATCAAGTGACAACAGTGTCGAAAGTTATCATGTGGTAGAGCTTTAGTCAAAGCATCTGCAACATTATCTTGAGTATGAACCCTCTCAAGAATAATGCGCTCACTTGCTAAGCAGTCTCTAATGAAGTGATATCGCACCTCAATGTGCTTGGTCTTTGCATGATGGACCAGATTCTTAGCCAATGCAATGGCACTCTAACTATCACTGAGCAAATGAGGTATATGCTAAGGTAGACCCATATCACGAGCAAGATGGAAAAGCCACAAGTTCCTTACATGCCTCACTTTCTGCAACATACTCTAATTCTGTAGTGAAAACAACTATACATTCTTGAAGATGAGATCCCCAAGCAATAGCACCTCCAACAAAATGAAAGATGTACTCTGATGTAGATTTACGATTATCTACACAACCGACATAATCAGAATTTGTATAACCACAATGCTTGTTGCCAAGATTAGACATATATCTTCTCACAACTCCCACTACAAATGCAATATCTAGTCTAGTAGCTACCATAGCATATATGAGACTACCAACAACTGACTGATAAGGAATTTTGGTCATGAATTCCTTTTCCTCATTTGATTTGGGGCAATCATCCTTGCTCGATTTCACATATGTGGGCAAAGGTGTACTCAATGCCTTTCCTCCTAGCATATTGAACCTGTGAAGTACTTTTGATATGTGCTCACTTTGAGACAAGTATGCATCTTTTACTCCTATCATGAGTAATGTGCATGCCAAGAATATGTTTGGCATCCCCCAAATCCTTCATATCAAATGGTTGACTCAACTTCTTTTTGAGAATTGACAAGTCATAAGAGGACTTCCCAACAATCAACATATCATCAACATAAAGTATCAAGTATATCAAGCTGTCATCTAAGCATCTTTGTGTAGAGACAATGATCCTCGTTGCTTCAAGAATAGCCTTGAGACTTCATAAAATCATCAAACTTTTGGTACCATTGTCTAGGGGACTATTTAATTCCATATAAGCTCTTCTTCAACTTACAAACTAGACTTTCTTTGCCAGGAACTACACAACCCTCTAGTTGTTCCATATAGATCTCATTTGTAAGATCCCCATGGAAGAAAGTAGTTTTCACATCCATTTGGACTAGCTCTAAGTCCTCCATTGCAATGAATCCAAGAAACATTTGAATGGTAGTCATCTTGACCATTGGAGAGAAGATTTCCTCAAAATCAACATCATGTTGTTGCTCAAAACCCTTTGCAAAAAGTCGTGCTTTATACTTTAGAGAAGCACTATTCGATATGAATTTCAGGTTATATACCCATTTACATGGTAAAGCTTTCTTGCCCTTTGGCAAAGGTACTAAATCCCAAGCTCCATTGTTATGAATAGAATCCAATTCACCCTTCATGGCACGCTCCCACTTGACATGATCCTTTGTCTGCATAGCCTCTTTCTAGCAAGAAGGGTCACCATCATCTGACATGATCTTTTGTCCGCATAGCCTCTTTGTAGCAAGAAGGCTCACCAGCATCTGTTAGCACAACAAGATCCAAACCTTGAACATATCTATCAGGTGGATGTGAGGCACGCGTAGAGCATCTCAATGGTTGCTCAACAGGAACATTTGTAGATTGATCTGATTGGACATTCTCTTGAACATCCCTATGTGCAACAAGAACATTTGTAGACTGATCTGATTGGACATTCTCTTGAACATCCCTATGTGCAACATTTTTATGCAACATTCTCTTGAACAACACTAGTTCTAATCACTAACTATGTCTCATAAGTGATATCCGAATTGGGCTTCTCGGCCATATCCAAGAGAAATGCATTTCTTTGAGTTGTGGTCTAGCTTTTGTTTAAGATTCTTGGGTGTATGAACATATGCTTTACAACCAAAAACTCGAAGATGATCATAATATGGTGGCTTCCTTGGCCATAACTCTTGTGCAACTTTCAAACCTTTTGCAGTACTAGATGAAAGGTCAATCACATGAGCTATAGGCAATATTGCTTCTACCCAAAAGCCTTGTGAAAGTTTTGCATGATGTAGCATAGAAAGTACTCTATCTTGAATAGTTCTATTCATCCTTTTACCAACACCATTTTGTACTAGGGTATAAGGAGTTGTAAACTCTCTATGAATTCCTCTAGACTGTGAGAAAAGGCTCAATCATGTGAGGTATACTTACCCCCATTATTTGAATGTAAAGCCTTAAGCTTTGTTTGTTTTTCATTCTCAACTAAAGCAAAGCATTTTATGAAAATAGGGAATACCTAATCCTTTGATTTGATAGGATATACCCAGACTTTTCTAGTAGAATCGTCTATAAAAGTGACCATGTAAAGAGAACCACCTATTGACCTTACGGGCATAGGACCACATCATTTGTATGAATGAGATCCAAAGGTTGAATTGAAGATCCAGTGTGAATTTTATGTACATTCCTAGTTTGCTTTCCGTATTGACAATGCTCACAAAATGAAAAATCAGAGAAAGATAACACAAGTAAGTAGCCAAAATGAGAAAGATTTTCCATTCCACTGCGAGACATATAGCCCAAACTGCCATGCCAAATACAAGTCATATGCTTTCAGTAACAACTAACAAGTGTTCTTTTTGTGATACAAATAAAGGATAAAGTAAGCCAATGAGCCAACTTTTCTACCTTTTGCAATACTTGTATTTCCCTTTGATATGCAAAAGTAATGAGCATAGAAGACCACTTTGTAACCAAGGTCATCAAGTTGATAATAACGATGCAGAATGTATTCCATGAGGATGGAAAGGTACATAACAACAAGACTGCTTTCATTTCATTATCCATCTCCATTTTCAGAGCTTGTAACTGAGAGAATATAGCATCAAACTCATTCACATGAGCAAGAACACTTTCTCCTCAGACACACTTTATTTGATGTCGTTTCTTTTTCCTATGTATTGCATAATTTCTTCCAAAACTCCTCTGCACTTTCACAGTCCAATATTGTAGAATAGACATTATCTGCCAAGTGCAATTGAATGGTAGACCTAGCCATTTCATCCAACTCATCCCAATCATCTTCATCTATGTCAGCAAGCTTCTTTGAGATTCCATTTACTAACTTCCATTGCCTCCTCTAAATCAACACATCTTTAATCTAATTCTTCCATAGAGCTTGTCCCATCAAATTTATAGATCTCAAAATGGTCTTTGCCTTGCAAGTTATTTCTCCTCCTCGGAACACTAGCACTAGACCCTGATCCACTATATGTGCCTGAGATCTATAATGCCATGATGATAGAGAATTGAATAGAATGATAATGGGGCTAGAAGAGTCCAAACACCACTAAGGCTCAAAAACGGATGACCAAGTGTTAGATTCTAGGAAAAAAATCAATTGAGTCCTCCCATAAAAATGAATTAATGAACAGTAATGACCAACCAAAAGGAGCATATGACCAGTGTCAAAATCTCATTAAACTGCAAGTACTGACATGTAACCTACATAGTGAATCACTAACTCCACTGTGTACAATCAGTTAACCCAAAGAAGCCAACTAGGCTTATCGAGCACCCATGAAAAACTAGCATACGTCTCCTATGGCGAGGTTGGGTAAGTCTTCCACTTGCATCGCTGAAGAGACCCGACATCTGGGTGTTTCCTAGTTAAGAAAACTTCACCACAACCTTTCTTATCAATGTCAAAGGCTTTGTGCAAATACGTAACCACTATATCAATGACCACATGGACATACATAAGCGGTATCCACAAAAGTGTACATAGTGTGTATGTGCTCAATATATGCAGTAAAATGGCACTGAAAGGCTGAATTCACAGCCCGAACACTAGCCAACAATACCTGCAAGTTTTTCTCAACTCTGTTCTTTAGGCCCAAAAAACCTGCATAAACTTGTGGTGGCTGCTCCCACCACAACTGAAACCTTTTAAAAAACCTATAGATTTACTAGTGAGGCTGAAAACAGAGTTTCAAAGCTGAATATTCATTGTCAGAGAAATACAAACAACACTCTTCTTGATGTTCTTAAACTTGTGTAAAGATAAATATGCGTGAAAGTACTCCCAAAATGGCTCCAAGCATCACCCCAAAAATGCTTCAAAATAGGCTTTGAAAGCAAAGAATGAAGTTGTGAGGGCCCAAAAAATGGTCAAGATATGTGAACCTTAGTCTTTTCCCTTTCTCAAGCACCACAAGAGTGTAGCTTAGTGGCAAGAGATTGTCGGTTAAGAGAGCTCTGGGGGGGGGGGGGGGGGACTAGGATGGGTGACCTCTCGGGAAGTACTAGGAACCTCCATCTTCCTTGATCATTGAGGTTCTCCCTCGTGTGTAACCAATGGTGCCAATGGTGGCTTTGGTGACTCGGATGACAAGGTCTACTAAGGTCTATGCCTTGGTCGCCACCTTAGTCATAAGCCTTGGAGAAAGCCTTGGGTGGGTGAGTGGGTGTTCGCTTCCCTCGTGTTGGCTATGAGCTTTAATGTTTCATCTCATGTGAACCCCCTCTATTTAAGAGGATAATACAATCCTCTCCTTATCTCCTTTTTATTGGCCAAAACCTTCTCCAAGTTTATATAAACGGACATCTTTGGTATGGAAATAACAAGGCACACTATTTCAATATATCCATGCATGCGTTCTAAGAAGACAGAGAGAGACATTCTCTCTCCTTATCCATTTCATCTTCTTTCTCATCTCTACCTCTATCGATAGGTGATTGCAACTCATCTTCTTTGTATTGCTACAACTATATGTGCCATAGCCTAGTGTCTATCATGTGGTATCAGAGCTCATGGGTTGCACACTCTCTCAATAACCTTTGAATAGAAATCAATAACCTTTGAATAGAAATCACATTCCTAGCAAACCAAGAGTTCCTGAGTATCCCCTACTGGAGCACAGCTTCCTGCGCATGAAATTTTTTGTTCATCCCTACAACAGATTTTGTATGGCCTTCATCAACGAAAGTCGTGGAAGCTCACCATATAGCAATGCTTCTTCATGCAAAGAATGGTATCAAAGTTGTACACACCTTCCCAAGGTGTGCATACCCAAGGTGCACTCTCTCTTTCTTATTTGTGTGTGTCTATTTGATAATTTGGCCTATTTTCATACTTCCTCAGTCTGCACGTGTGTCTGCCATGATCTGTCTCCTATGCTAAACACCAAAGAGGCATTGATGTCGACGTTCATATGTGCACCTAGTCAGCCTTTTAATCTATTTTGATTAACAAACATCCCTATGATCAAATGAAAGGATGGATAGTCATCGCGTGATCGCTTCACTTGTGTGAATCCAGGCGCTATTGCACTTGAGAGAAAGAGCAAAGTCACCGAAGGTAAGTCAGATCCTTTGCTAGTCAACAATATTGGCAAGGATGATCCTACAGAAAAGACAACGAACCTGTGACTACTATTTTGGTAAGAAAATATGCAGCTAGCAGAACAAAAGAAGAGAGGCATTATGTTTGCTACATAGTAGATCTACGGAGCTCTATTGTCTCTTATAAATACTCTATGCTATATTTAGTAATGTGCAACAGTTGCTCATCCTTTTCGGATAGGAGATTCCACCCAGATTAAGAGCGGCATGTTTTATGCTCACAAATAACGCGCACATGGTCACATGATTCCATTGACAGATAGATGCACTGCTAAAACATGCGACAATAAACCATCTTTGAATTGAAAATGTTTAGGGCATGTGATCTTTTAAAGTTCTATTTTGTGCTATATCTATCACAGTAGACATCTATCGAATGATGACATTCAACAATCTCAAAACTGAAATATCATAGACTACTAAATACTAGTTGTTGTTACAAGATATGTTGGTTTGATCATCCATGTACATATGGTTGATTTAAGTTTCATGGGATTAAACATTTCCATCATGGTAAGACCTTCCTAAGTACTTGACATAAAAGTTACTGTAAGGAGTTAGAAACTGCCAAGTGTGTCACTTTGGTAAGACCTCTCCAATATGAGTGAAAAGCCACTAGATAAATTCAATGACCAAGGTTTCCACACATGGCAAAAAAAGATCAAGGGGCGTCTTATGACCAAACAACTGTGGTCTATCACGAAACCATTAGCACCAAATGAAACACTTGAACATAGAAGAGGGATACCATATTTCATTGAAAAAGATGAGCAAGCACTTGGAATGTTACTCACCTCCCTTGATGATAACTATGTACATTTCTTGGATGATTTCACCATCGCAAAACAAGCATGAAATACTTTAGAACACAATTTTGGAGCTATTTCTAGAAACTCCAAGATAGCACTTAAAATGCAACTTTATTCTCTAAAGATGTCTTAAGTAGAAGATATAACTACTCTTGTAAACAATCTAAAGAGCATATGTACCCAATTAGCTTATGTGCAATGCCCTATTGAAAACGAGGATCAAGTGGCCATCCTACTCAAAGCTGTGCCCGATGATAAATTTGGACAAATTGTAACTGTTTTAAAAGAAAAAGACCTTATACCTAAGCTAGAGGATGTCATAAACTCTCTACAACAACATGAAAATAAGCTCAAAACTCATAATGAATTCACTACAAATGCCTTGGTTGTAAGAGCTACAAAATGCATTCATTGTAATCGCACCAACCATTTGTTAAAAGATTGTTTTCAAGTTAACCCTTTCCCAAGCAAATTGTTTCCTTAACTTCCCCATTTATCTTGTAACATGCTCTTGGAATAGTCTTAACCCTTTTCTTTATAAAAAGGGAGTTTTTCACACTTCTAGGTGATGGCGAGATAGATATACTAAGCTAGAGACATGATACAAAGGTAGATTTATAGGATTCTAACCAGAGTTGGGCGTCCCTAATTGAGATACTTTATCCCTATACTCTGCCCTTAAGCTAGGAAGCCCTTGCTAGTTGGTGTTAGCCAAAGGTTACCCTTGGAATGTGGAGCAAATCCCACCCTATTAACCCCCACATTGTGGGACACACTATAACCTAATAAGGATACTCAACAACTTTTCTTGTAGCCTTCCTCTAATTCGGAGATTGTAGTTTCTAGTTAGATAACTATTTAAAACACTATCCTTAGAAGCATGATCTTGCTTCAAGTAGAAGCCTCACCCAAAATGGTCCATGGCACACACTAGAACTCATAAGGAGAGTTGGTTGAGTACACCTATCAAGAGATACCATAGAAGGCAGCAAGATCCTTATTCAATGTGAGCTAGAAACCTATCAACATCCAAAAAATTGGGAGTAGTTTTCTTATTAGAAGATGAAGTTAAAACTTAAGAAATCTCTAGAAAAAGGGTTGTTTTTTCTTCCGGATAAGAGAATACTACCCCTCGCAACATGGCAAAAGAGCTTTCTACCTCCTGATTCCATGGTGGTTCCCATGAAGATCCCAAATAAAATGTGCAAAGATTTTTCTCAACATGCAAAAGTAGGGGCCTACAACAAAGACCAAATGCATTCCTTGCTCTATTTCCATCCATGCTGGAAGAATTCAAAGACAAGTGGTTCAACCAGTAAAATGATGCTTAAGATCACAAGAACTTATCCCCCCCCCCCCAATTCACACTCAACACAACCACCTCATTCTCACTCTATTCGAACCACTTCCCCTAGACCCACATCACATGAATCTTAGACATCCTCACCTAGACCCACATCACACACATCTCAACAATCCTCAGAAAAATGATTGAAACATCATATTCCATTGGCACATAACCAAAACTATATCCATTATCCATCTCAAGCACTAATGCAGAACATGTCATCAACACACCTATCACTTTGTATACACTAGTTAACATCCCAACACACAACACAAAAATCCCATTCACACCACTTGGGTAGTAGGTCATCATATTCTCAAGCCATATATGACTAATGAAGAAGATCTAAAATTGCTACCAATGGACCAAAGGTAGGAAAGAAATGTGTGGCCTACTGTTGTACCCTAGCTTCATGGTAAATCACAAATGAAAATTGCCACACATATGTTCAAAGAAATTCTATACCAAATGGGTGAAGATAGATAATCACTCGTCCATATTGATATCAGGCGATGTAGAGGAGGAAGAAGTGCATCACACACTAGGAAAAGAACTAACAAAAGACTTAAATGTTCTTAGGATGTATTATTCTTTGCAAAGTGTTATAGATTCACGTTTTAGAAGAGCCTCTTAGATGGTCTTTTGAGTCTTCTTCGTGTTTGTGTCTCCATCATTGCCAAATACTTTTGAAAACACGAGAAAAACTTCATATTTTGTTTCGAGAAAGTAAATAATCGTCCATCTTGAGCAATAATCTATAAATGAAACATAATGCGTGAAGCTTGATGATGATATCTCCTCACTTGGTCCCCAAGCATCTATGTGGACCAACTGTCTTCATGCATATATCATGGTCATATGTTACGTGGTGATATTGGATATCCCAAGCACACTATGATCCTTGCTCATATCTTTGAGTGTCCTTTCATTTACATGTGTCTTCATGCATATATCATGGTCATATGTTACGTGGTGATATTGGATATCCCAAGCACACTATGATCCTTGCTCATATGTTTGAGTGTCCTTTCATTTACATGTGCAAGTCTCTTATACCATATTTCAAACTCAAATAAAGTTTTAATTCCATAGCTAAACAAAGCTATGTTCTTTGTATCTTGCAATTCTTTGCTATATTCTTGAACCCTTGGAAATATCTTCAACATAGGCTCCATAGTTGGTAAATTTTACATGCAAGCCCTTGCCACATATTTATCCAAAGATCATAAGTTTCTTTGTAATGGTTGGTACACAGAGTTCTCTACTCAACATATTTGTATAGCCATCACTTGACATCATCTATATTTTCGAGTGAGTGTTTAGTGTCATCACATGTTTGCACTTCATGCTTAGACCTTGGGTCTTCCAAGTCAAAAAGCAAGCCAACATTTCTTGCCACATGGTTTAAACAACCTGAGTCAAAATAGAAAACATTCTTATCCCTTTTGGCTTCATTCAAATTTAGGTTCATGAGAAATGGGGAATCCTCTTGACTTTGAAAATCCACATAATTGTTGTAATCTCTTCTACCTATATAATCACATTTATACACCTTCATAGTCGTTGTAGTTTCCATAACATGTATTATAATTTGAATAGAATTGTAATTCTACATGTCTCTTGAGAATGCAAATATGCACCTCTTCCTCTTTCATTCCTTCGACTTCTATAGCATGACGTTGGTGTATGATTAGGTAGACCACAAATGGTACATGGAGGAGTGCTTGGACTTCTCCCCTTGTCTTAATTACCACCTATGCCGTTCCTCTACCAAATCTACCTCTTCCAACAAAGTTAGTTTGTGAAGAGGATCCTTCTTTTTCTTCTTCTTCAATCTTCTTCCCTTTGACTTTAACACTTTTACTTCTATTCTTATCAGTATAGAGTGTGGAGGTCTGGTTATCTTTTAGTGTCTCCACTTGAATTGAATGTAGCTTCTTGGTTGAGAAGCTTCTCCAAAAAGGTGTTGAAATGAGGCACTTGAATATCTAGGTAGATCTCCAATGCAGTTGTGGAAGCGGTCCGTTTTGAATGAGCTTTAACTCCGTTAATGACATGTTTAATAATCCAATATCCATCAATTATCTCACATGTACTTTCTATTTGAACTTACATATCCTTAATCTTGGTCAAAAAGTCCAGAATACTCTTAAGACTTTGACTGACTCTTAAGGCTTGAAAATTCCAACCATGGTTGAATTTTTTTGGCCCTTGTTCTAGCTGAAAACAAGGACTCTAATGCATCCCATATTTCTTATGATGATTTACGTACTCTAACATGTGGTAAGATGAAATCAAAGATAGATTTTAAGTATATATGACTTGGCCGACACATCTTTGGAACACCAAGCAACCAACTCTTCTTCCTCTTCATGTATAGGTTGTCCTCTGGTTCTTTTAACTGACATCCTTTTAACGATTCTCACATAAATATAAATATTTCCACCTTATAAGTATGCTTCCATCCTCAATGGACAAGTTGCGTAGTTACTTCTGTCAATCTCTTTTCAATTCTTGATGGAAATCCATCATTCATTTTGCCAAGTATTTGGTCGATGCTCTGGTACCACTATAACAAGGCGATTGAAGATGAGGATAAAGTATGTCTTCCTCACAAAGCTAGCCTTGGATCTTTAAATAAACTCTTGTAAGGTATAGTTGGCTTCAATATCTTTCTATTGAGTCACTAGAACCACTATGATGTTTTGTTCCAAGTCTCAAAAATCTATTCCAAAGAAAATAACTTTTTTGTTGTGAAAACAATGAAGAACAAGCAACTTTGTAGAGGTTCAATTAGGAAGGTCCATCCTTGCATAAAAAACCAAATTATGAAAGCTTAGATAAGGAGGAAAATAGTTAACACCCAACATCTGTATTTGCAATCTGTATTCTAAGATGGGTGTTAGGAAAGGAAGGGTGGAGATTATTCTCCAGTGACAAGCAAGAAAGGATCATAAGACTTCTCCACCATATATCTCTTGTGATAATCCACTCGCACAAAAGCGACGATGAAATAATATCCTCTCTCATTTCTTGGTCGGATCACATGCATTGGAATCCTACATAATTGCTATCACTTAACTTTTCAAAACTAAAATTTTTCAACATGTTTTAAGTCGTTTGTTCGAGTGGTTGGGCTTCTTGCCTCTTGAGGCGGGGGTGAGGGTTCAACCCCCACTGGAAACATGTAAGGGACATGTTTAATATGGAAAGTTGTATCTTGTAGCTGATGTGCCATCGTTTATCTTGCCTCGTGGTAATTATGACCGCAGTTTAATCCAGCTATATAAATCCCTGTTCTTGTGGGATAAGGCAATCCCATGGATACTATGCCCTTCTTTGTACAATTGCAATTAAAACCTGGAGGAGTAGGCCTGGCTGAACCTCCATTAAAAAAAAAAAAAAAAAAAAAAAAAAAAAAAAAAAAAAAACTTCAACGTGAGAGGATCATTTTCTTCCTGAAGAATCAGAACATATGCACCTTTTACAATAAGTAAAGGCAATGTGTGTGATTTCTTCAACGCGTGATCTGAAGAAACTGACGAAGAGGAATGCTTTGACTCTCATGCGATTACTTTTAAATTAAAAAAGCAGCAGGTCGTCGTCACATTCGAGCCACTCCTTGCAAGTTGCAGGGACGGGGAAGTTGACGACGAGAAGGCGTCGATTGTTTGACGCTGATGAGCGGAAGACTGGTGCGCTGATCAGAGTTCGTTCACATGCAGCTCTGCCTTCTCCCCGTTATCCGCAATCCTCCCTGCTGCGCTTTCACTGCCTGTCTGTCATTCCTCTGCTTTTCATCAGGTCTTTTTTTCGCCTTCGAATATCACTCTAACTCTCTCTCTCTCTCTCTCTCGCTCGCTCACAGTATCCTTATCCAAGCAACATTGATGCGGTTATGCATGTACAATAGCGCACGCGTCAAGCATATGCCCATTCTTCAGCATCTACCATCAATGCGGCTGTGCTGATTGTGCATGTCAAGCACATCTATAGGCAGTGTGAATGAATTTAGATGTGCTTGTGTGTGTGTGTGTGTGTGAGAGAGAGAGAGAGAGAGAGAGAGAGAGAGAGAGAGAGAGAGAGAGAGAGAGAGAGAGAGAGAGAGAGAGAGAGAGAGAGAGAGAGAGAGAGAGAGAGAGAGAGAGAGAGAGAGAGAGAGAGAGAGAGAGAGAGAGAGAGGTTTATCTGACTATCTGCATCCTTTCTGTTCGCAAATAACGGCCA
Organism: Ceratopteris richardii; assembly: GCA_020310875.1. Lineage (NCBI taxonomy): Eukaryota > Viridiplantae > Streptophyta > Polypodiopsida > Polypodiales > Pteridaceae > Ceratopteris > Ceratopteris richardii. The sequence goes on from CM035444.1 coordinate 55,322,012, forward strand.
CTTCCATAGCTTTCCGATATTTAGATAGAGAGGTCACTAGCTTTCTTGTTCTGTTCGAGGATCCGGCTTTGTGTCTGCTTTGCCAGTATTTTATTATTATTATTTTTTTTAAACAAAGAATGATCTGTATGATCTTTTTTTTGGTTCGTACATACTAAATGTTTTCAGACTTACGAGTCAATGGTTATATCCATAATCCACCTGTTGATGACTTGGAGATCCTCACGTGCTTCTCTTGGAAATTGATTTTGTATTGGAAGCTGACTTTGTTTGAGCGTTTTCTGCCGGGATACTGAAGATACATTATGTAATCAAACTTAGCATGCATCTTCATCTTTCCAGCGTATGAAGAATGCCAAAACATGAATACTTGATACTGCTCAACACTCTGTCTTGCAGGGAATCATTGAAGTATCATCAGGAGTTGACTATACAAGCTGTCAGATATGAACTCTGTGGACAGTGCACAGGTTCTTAGAAATTGATGTTTACTGTTCACGTTTTTGTGTTAGACATTACAAACAAAGGTTCTTGACGTATTTATATTCTGTACTAATATACGTGATTTTGTGGATATTTTTTGTTTCTCTTAGATCGAAGAACTTCGGAATGCATTGGGTACACTTAGTTCATCAGAGGCACTGTACTGCACTGATGCATGCTTGAGACGCTATTTGCGAGCTAGAAATGGAAATCTAAGTCAAGCTAAGGCTATGCTGACGCAAACCCTCTCTTGGAGATCATCATACAAACCTGAAAACATTAGATGGGTAAGTTGATGCGTAAGGCATGGTTAAAATAATTCTTAATTTTTCTGTTCCTTTTTTAATTAATTACGATGTTCAGCTATTGTATTGGTCCATGTGGTTATAACGTGTGATCAATTACTCGACATATGTTACTTGCACATCTAAATCTTAGAATGTATAATCAACTTTATAGGGCATATCAACCAACCACCTTCAAAGATTATCAATTCATATGAGTATGTTTGCTACTTCCTTCCAACCTTATGGTATCTTTGTTAAAGATATCTTGTAACCCTCCTCCTATAAAAGATGATCTAAGCAGATATTCAGCCTAGTGCTGCTTAAGTAGAGCTGTCGGAGCTTGAGAAGGTGCTTTAGGCTGCAAATTAAAGGGAACAGTTATATTATTATTATGGGTATCTATAGTATTGATAAAGATGGATGTTTCAAAGACCTTAATAATAAGATTATAATGTATGCCAATGAAGGATAAAGCTTTGAAGAGGAATGCCATTGCAAGAGCTTGCCAAATGCCTACTCCCATGTGGGAACATGAGGCACCATAAGGATTCCCCTAGCAAAAAATATAAAAGAGTGAGGTGGCATTTGAGAGGCTTAAGGAGTTACCCATGCCAAGAGGGTGAAGATTTTGCGAAGACAGGGGAGCATTGCTTCATGTGTACTAGAGAAGTGATGCTCAAACTATTAGTCAACCTTCTAGTGCTCCTTGCGGTTTGTCACTTAGCCACGCTTATGGGAGATGGCACGTTCAACTTTGTGGTTGTGAAGGAAGATTTATTTGACCAAGGAGGGGAAACAAATTTACACTCAGAACCTTATGGTGGACAGATTTTCACTTTCTTGTATATGTGTGTGTATTTGTTTGATAGGTGTACGTGCATATGACTAAAACTTGGTAGGCGTGGCCAACTTTGAGAGTTAAGTTGTTTGAGTCTATACACTATCCTTTATTTGCCATCCCATGTATTTGTCTCTATCCTTTCAAGTAGTACTTGGTTGAGAAGAGTAGGGATGAGTGAGTTCTCTTTGTGATGTGTCTTGGGGGAGGACTCGTCATGATTCGAAGTCCTTGTGTGTGCTGGTGACAATAGGTACACAAACAACAATGTCAACTAACAAAATACCTACTTGGCATATGCCCCTTGTGTCAGGTTAGGAGGGGATCGTTAGAAATAGAGACCTTTCACAAGGGGAGGTGCAGCTATATCAAAAAATTAAGAATATGTCAAAGGCAACTATGGTCAAAATTGGTCAAAGAGATGGTTAAAAATGGTCAAAATGTGCAGGTCAAACTGAAGACAGATTTGGATACTACTCTTGAAGAGGTACAGGTTGATATATAACATTTGAGTAGTTGGAACTTGGGAGAGATTTGAAGGTGAAAACCTTAACCCTAATATTTGGTCAAAAAGTCAAAACAGGTCAATAAAAGTTAAAATTAAAGTGATATATGTCAAAATCTGAGATAACTTGATCCAATGGTTAGAAACTTGCCATGTCATCAATTTAAAACTCGACAAAAAGCCAAAATAACTCCATCATGAATCTCAAAGGGAAAGGTTTGTGGGTACGTTGTAGGTGATGAAGAACTAGAGATCATGCAACTCTAGATGAGTATGGAAAGATTTAGATAAGAAGAACGAATAAGTAATGCTTTTGATAATGGAGAATGTGATAAATGCCATGATCAAATGTTTAAAAACATGTAAAGCTTGGAATGAAGAGGACAGAATATTAATGTTTTTGATCATGTAGAACACAACAAATGCCATGGTAGGTTACATAGGAACTTAATTATTCAAAGGAAGTTTTGGAAACATTGAAGATGCTTTAGAGGTCAAACAGGAAGGCTAGAGAGATTCAGTTGAAGAATGACTTTAAAGATTTAGTTGAACAATGAGTTGAACAACATGGAAAAAGCACTGGGTATTGTTAGATCATTTAGGATCAGCCTTGCAATGTAAGGCACAACACAAGCTATATTTACAATCAATAGAAAGGAAGACATCAAACTCACCATCCAACAATAGGGTCCACAACGACTCATCTCCGAGCTTTGGAGCATGCAACCAAGCGGGTAGAAGTCCTCACAAGGGCATGGTGTCGCATACCACCATACCCACACCTTGTAGGTGTGTGGAGGATGCCACCAAGGGCCAAGAGTCCGAGAGCCTCTTAAGAGGAATGAAAAACAAATGAGCCCATTGATCTTGTTATGGTCTCTTTTAAGGTCTCCTAGTTCATACTTGGACAAACAGTCCATAGTTGTTGGACAATTTAACTATAGGCACCCATTATGATGTCCTTTAGATATGGGGACGTAACACTCCCCTCATATTCCAAATTATTGTCCGCAACAATTCCCTTGGCTAAAACTGGTGAACCAATCCTTCAACGTCCGAACTGACTCCCAAGTCATACAGAGTGAGACTCATAGTTGTCACTCAATGAGCTCAACAAGAAGCCCCACTAGACTTCCTAGCCATCTGATCAAAACCATTGTAGGTTCTAGTTGAACATCATGGATAAATCCTCCAAGCTTCAGATCTCCTCTTAAGGTGTGACCTTACGAGCCTTCATGAGCCACTTCACTAAGTTGCATGTGTGCTATACATGTGCATGCATGAACTATTCTACTTGAAGTATGGGCTGGGATAACCTGGTACAGCAGCAAATAGAAGAGTGGAACAAAAATATGCAGCGAACTTACTAAAAATCAGCAGGCTACGCGCTAAGATGTGCGTGTAGAAGGAGATGGAGCAGCAAGATAACATCAAACAACAAGTAATCAGCAACCAACAGCACGTTAAATAGGCAAAACGGCAATTGTGATTTTTTGAGCAAAAAAAAAAAGCTTCCTAGGGTGCAATTTTTTTGCAAGCTTTTGATTTTACCCAATTTTGAATTGCAAGTAATCCGAACCGAAAAGCAATATCAAAAACTGAGATTAGGGTTTTAATTTTATGTTTATGGCCACAATTAACATAGAGACATAGACAAAATAGAGACAAAATGGAGAATAGACAACACATGAGGGAGATGTAAGGAGCAAAGCTCCAAATATAATCCATACATTCCATAGTTGAAGTTATAAGATAGCATAGAAGATATTGAACATGATGACAAGCTGTCCAATAACTTCAATAACCTCCAAGGTTGAAGATGATATCCTCCAAAAATTGATAAGCTTCAAGTTGTTGCACACCTTGTAGAAGATGAAGAGACATAACTCCACCTCTCCAAGTTGAAGGGTTCTCCTTCTCCGAGCTTGCTCATGAAAAGAGCTCCAAGAAGTGATTGTATTAGTGCTCAATGTGTGTTGCTTATATAGGCTATGTTTGCCTTGGTAAGCAAGGTAAACATAAAACAAAAGTTGCTTTTCACTAATGAAACAAAAGTTGTTTTTCACTAATAAAACAAAAGTTGTTTTTCACTAATAAAACAAAAGTTGTTTTTCACTTAAAGGTTGCTAAAACAAAAGTTGTTTTTCACTTAAAAATTGTTTTTCATAGTAAATCTGAAAATTAGGGTTTGAGTTTTGACTTTGATTTAAGTGCCAAACACACGTGTTATATATAGTTGGATAGCTCTCATTGAGCTCTAGTAATATTTTGTTAAAAACCATGTTTTCTTACCATTTTTGAAAAATGGGACCATTTCTAACCATTTCCAAGATTTAATTTAATCTGATTTTCAAACCTCAAGTGGGGTCCCTAGTGAAAGGTTGGCCTATTGACATATTTTCTAACAATCCCCTCCCAATTTGACACTAGGGGAATATGCCAGGTAGGTATATTTGTTGTTGTAGTTCGTTTAGATACCTCAATTTTTCACATATCATGCAAAGTATCTTACAAGTACACACAAGGACCTTTGTCATGGAGAGCTCTCTCCAAACACACATCACAAAGAGAACTCGCGCAACCCCCACTCTTCTCAACCAAGTACTACTTGGAAGGATAGAGACAATTCAAGGATGCAATGTTATTATAGGATATAAACTCAAACATGCTCCAAAGATTATCAAGGTTTGCTAGTCCTTTTCAAATCAAGGTTATATGCTCTCATCTACACCTATTGTACACACACACACATGCAAATACACTAAAATGTCATAGTACCACCACATGTTGATCTTGTATAAGTTTCTCTATGTAAAAGATAAAACCCCTCTTGCTCAGATAAGTCTTCCTCCATGACCACCAAGATGTAGATGTCAACTCCCGTATATGGTCGAGTGACTAACTTCAAGGAACACTTAGAAGATTGACTAGTAGTTGAACATCACTTCACAGATACACAAGGAAGCAATGCTCTGACAGGTGATTCCAACAAATCAAGCAAATAAAAAAAAAAATTCAGCAGATTAAAAATTATCCATGCTTCTATTGCTGCATTACTAGCTGCAATATGCCATATTCTTCTTCTCTGTCACCCCTCCTTGAGTGTATCTCTTCAACATCATATTCAACATCTTCATGAAGATTTATCACTTGTATACCAATATTGAATACGTGGTTGAGCTTGATTTGTACCTTCGATGGAGACTTGATCTTCTTACATGTGGCTGATTTCTCCATGTATCTACTTTTTCTTGCTCTAATACCAATCGTTGGTTTTTAGGCCTACAATTGAGAATAGACCACATGAGAGAGATGTAAGGAGCAAAACTCTAAATATAATACATATATTCCATAGTTGAAGTTACAAGATAGCATAGAAGATAGTCAACATGATGATAAGCTGTCCAATATCTCCAATAACCTCAAGTAACCTCCTAGGTTGAAGATGATCTCCCCCAAAAGTTGATAAGCTTGAAGCTGTTGCAAACCTTGTAGATGATGAAGACCCAATGTGTGTTGTTTATATAGGCTATGTTCGCCTTGGTAAGCAAGGTAAAAATAAAGCAAAAGTTGCTAGTCACTAATAAAGCAAAAGTTGTTTTTCACTTAAAAATTTCTTTTCACACTAAATCTGAAAACTAAGGTTTGAGTTTTGACCTTGATTTAAGTGCCAAACACACGTGTTATACGTAGTTGGATAGCTCTCATTGACCTCTATCGCATGATTCAATAAAAATATTTGATCATATTTTCTTACCATTTTTTAGAATGGGACCATTTCTGGCCATTTCTAAGATTTAATCTTATGCAATTTTTAAACATGCAAGTGGGGTCCCTAGTGGAAGGTTGTCCCATTGACATATTTTCTAACATAATTTTGAGGGAACATGTAGTTGTTAGATGGTATGGTCAGGGTTTTATACTCACAACATGATATTTTTTCCAACAAACTCTTCATGTAAATCACCATGCAAAAGATTGTTTTAACATCCATTTGGATCAATTCCAAATCCAAGGTAGTTGTGAGAGCAAACAACACACATAATGTGGCCCTTTGAACAATTGAAGAGAGCACTTCTTGGAAAACAAATGCCCTCTTTATTGGGCATATCCCTTAGCAACCAGCCTTTCCTCCTATGCATAGGTGGTAATATGATGCGAGTTTGCCATACCAAACCAAACCTCTTTAGGGACTCCACTTTTTAAGGACTTATGAGTAGATTGATTACAAATGTGTCTTGTAGGTTTTAGGGCCTCTCCCCAAAGTCCATGAGGGAGATTAGATGTGGACAACATGCATCTCACCCCCCCTCTCCCCCCCCCCCCCCCCCCCCCAAAACCAAAAGCCACATCGTCAAAAGAGGGGAGCTGCTTGTGGCTGTTAGCCTCCTCTTAGTATCATGAAACTCACACTATTCTACAAATTCAACATTTGTGAACTCATCACCATTGCCTGTATATAAATGTTTCAACTTTGTACTCTTTGGGTATTCACAAATGCATGGAACTTTTTGAATGCAACAAAGGCTTCATCCTTGGATTTCAACTAATGAACCCAAATTTTCTTGGAGTGAATATTTACAAATGAAATGAAATACAAAGCACCCCCATAGATTTGGTAGGCATGCTATAGACACTGTACTGCGCAAGGTCAAGAAGATTAGATTCACTAGACACACCAAAGTAAAAAGAAATTTTCACTTGTTTACCATATTGAAATTCTTTACAAAAATCTGATTTGGTACCTTTCACATCTACTCTATGCATAGAGGGAACATGTCAAGGCTCTTTTGGCTTATGTGGCCAAGGTTTTTATGCCATTACTCCATGTGGGAGTTTATATAAGCCAAAACAATAAATTTCCCAACCAATACTTTCCCATGCAATCAATCAAAGCGTATTGTTTTTTTGTGCCTTTTACAATCGGCCTCTAGCTTTTTGCTAGCTTCCAAGAGCCTTTTTCAAAGACAATGCTATATCCATGCACATCCATTTGCCCAATCGATAGAAGACTCTTTCTGATGCTTAATATATAATGCAATATGTAAAATTAGTGCATTGGCATCACCCAAAGACATGTGCATAGTGCTAGTACCTTCAATGGGACGTGCATGGCTAGGTTCCTAAGATAAATACGGCCATGATTTTTTGCATGAAAAGTAGTGAAACGATCCTTGATAGGAGTCAGATGAAATGATGCACTTGAATCCACAATCCAAGTATGTGAAAATGCATCATTCATAGTGAGCATGAGATCAATAAGATCACCTTTAGTGATCTGCATATCTTGTGCATGACATAAACTGTAAAGGGTCATGTACATATGCAACGTCAGCTCACGTTGTAGCACATAGAATGTCTTCCATATCAGGCAACTCCTCGATGATTACACTAGAGGCCACATCGGACTTCTCCCTTTCTATCCTTGGAAATGTCTTATGCTTCATTCTTAATTGTCCTTCTTTTTGTCACTAGTGTTCTTCTTTCTTTTTAACTATGCTTTCCTGCAATATGATTTTTTGTGACATTTTCTACCACATTGGGTAGCAATTTACATCACCTTAGCCTTCGCTTTTGTTTCTCTTTCTCTATGTATTTTCGCTCTTTTTCTATCTTCTTCGTCATACCATATTGGCTGCACCACTCTCCTCTCCACTTGCTTTCCTCATGATCTCTTTATTAAGTATAAAACCTTTAACACCATCAAATGTAAGATCGAAATTGTTAGAAAATGAGACAACCAATGTCTCTCATGATTGAGGTAGAGTCATCAACAAGAAGATAGCTTTCAGCTTATCATCAAAAGTAGGGAATTGTGAATCTTGGAACTGAGAGAGGGTAGCTATAAAAAGAGATAAGTACTTTGCAATACTATTTGATTCATCAAATTGCATATTCACTAGCTTCGGCATCAAATGCACTTGGTTTACGGATGTGGTATTCTCATATGTAGGCTTCAACTTCTCCCATACATCATATGTGATAGCAAGGCCCTTTAAGTCCATCAAAATCTCATAAGGGACAACCATTTTGACGTATGTAATAGACTTTTTATTTAAGTTGGTCCAAATTGCCTTAATTATGTGTTCTAACTTCATCTTGATAAGGGTTTCTTCACAATCTTCAAGGAAGAGAATTCCAAGCATTCTCCTTTTTCACAAATCATTAGGAGCATCTCATCAACATGCAGAACAATGATTGGAAGTAAATCATCTCCACGCTTAACATATAAGTTGCTCTTTGTTGGATTGATCTCAAAACCAAGCACGTGGTGCTTGCTTCAAACCATATAATGCCTTTTTTAACTTGCACACTTTGTTTTCATTCTCTTTCTGCATAAAACCAAGGGGCTGAAATACATACACTTCTTCATGTAGGTCACCATTCAAAAATGTAGTTTTAATGTCCAATTGACGCACATTCCAACCATGATGAGCTGCAAGTGCACATATGCTACGAATAGTGCCGATCCTGCATGTGGGTGCAAAGGTCTCATCAAAATCAATGCCTCTTTCTTGAGCATAACCTTTTGCAACAAGCCTAGCCTTATACTTGTCATTTGTTCCATTAGGCGTACGTTTCAACTTGTATACTCATTTAGTGCCAATGGTCTTTTTGCTTGGAGGCAAACCACATAAAGACCTGATACCATTCTTCATAATAACATCATATTCTGATCGCATGGGAGCTATCCAATTTTCTGAATTTTGTGCTTCATTAAAAGAAACAGACTCATTCTCATCACATAGACTAGAGGCAACCATTGCATAGCAATCTGATACAAAGGAAGCCTTATGAGAGTTTGAACGAGTATGATATGACAGAGGTGCATCTAATTTGTTGTCTCTCAAAGTTTGCACCAACCATTTAGGCATAGTTTTTGCCTCCTCTATATCAACCCTCTCATCAAGAAGTGCATCATGTAAATTTGCATAAGAAATGGAATGATTTGCATCATCACGTGAAAGTTGGAAATTGTAAAGACTGAGAAATTGCCTCACTTGGGCCAGTACTTGATTGTCCGCATGTAAAAAGAGGAAGCAAAATGTCATACATATCTTTGGAGCTAAGAGATGTCTCCTTAGTACATGAAAGTAATGGCTGAATTGCATCTTCCACAAAAACAACATCACGGCTAACCAAGATGTGTTTAATCTATTGATAGTACAAACGATAGCCTTTGCTTTCATAACTGTACCCAACAAAAGTACGTTTCATTGCTTTATTATCCAATTTCTTGTGTTGTTGTTGAGGAACTAATGCATATGCTACACAACCAAAGACATACATATGAGCAAAAGATGGCTTTCTACCATGCAAAGCCTCATATGGAGTTATCGATTGCAGTGCTTTGGTGGGAAACCTTTTGAGTACATATGCTGCACACATAATAGCCTCAAGTGAGAAGCTATGTGGTAAACCCTGACTTTTGACCATATAGCTCTCCATCTCCATGAGAGATCTATTCTTTCTTTCACCAACTCCATTTTGTTGAGGGGTATACGACAGTGTACATTGATGTTTTATCCCACGTTCAACTAGAAATGCATTAAAATCAGAAGACATGTGTTCCCCCCTCAATCAAAACGGAGGTTGCCCAATTTACATGCTGACAGATTTTCAGCCATAACGAGAAACTGTTTGAAGTACATAGACACTTCAGACTTTGCTTTCAATGGATACATCCATGCATGCTTGAAATAATCATCAATAAAAGTCACGAAGTAAAAGTAGTTCGCAAAAAGGTGTCTGCATAGGACCACAAACATCACTATGAACAAGCTACAGTATATGGGAAGCTCGAACTGAATCATCTTTAGGGAAGGAAGAATGCTCCATTTCGCCTAAAATATAGCCTTCACAGACATGTTTACAAGGTGACTCAAGTTTGGGCAGAGAGGACATCATTTCAGATTTCCACAGGTATAACAAACTAGCATAATTCAGATGACCAAAGCGTGCATGCCAAAGCTTTGAATCTCAGATAGCCTGAGAATTTTGAATTGCACGTGTTGAATCATTCATAGATTTTGCATAGTCTATGAGCTTATACAGCCAACGACATCCCTATTTGAGAAGCAATAATGACATCCCCATTTGAGAGAGATCATAAACGGTACATCTGTCATCAACAAATTGGACAACCAAGCCAATCTTGGCTAATGATGAAACTAACAACAGATTTTTCTTGATCCTTGGTACATATAAAGAATCTGACAATGTGAAAGAACTACCGTCAACACTAGTCAAAATGATCTTACCAACTCCCATTAGAGAATATGAGGAGTTATTTGCGCATGTGACAGTATTTCCTGTAGGGGAAGACTCAAGTGAAGTGAAGAAACTGCGTTGCAAGGTAATATGTTTGGTTGCTCCACTATCAAAGTACCAAACATCTGAGTCCATTGCAGACATACATTGGCCATGAGAAGATGGGTCATAGCTGCAAACAGTATTAAACGCCCATTCTTCACTTTTGGAAAACTCTTTATGACATGATCATTTCCTTTACAGTATTTGTAAAATTGTTTCTTCTTTTGTGTTTGTTCTCATCTCTGTCTTCCTTCTTCGATTGTGTAGCATTAGCAGATTTTTGCTTACTAGTAGATTAGCTCCATTTACCTTTTCCCTTCTGACTAGCTAAGAAAGCTTAATCTGCAATACACATAATGGACCTATGGTGGTGCCAGGATTGATCTTCCTACAACAAAACAAAGACTAACTCCTTAAATGTTAAGGCACTTGGATAGCCTTTCATCATCAATCGAAGAGTAGAGGCAAAAATCTGATATGAATCTGGAAGACCATTAAGAACAGTATGCACAAGTGAACTATCTAGTAGAATTCATCAACAAAAATCAACTTGGTCTTTGCCTCTTTTTTCGTTGCCTCTTTTGCACCCAGTTTTGGATAGCTCTTTATGACATGATCATTTCCTTCACAATATTTGGAAAACAATCTATGCTTTTCTGTTTTCTTCTTGTCTCTATCATCCTTCTTTGATTGTGCGGAATTAGCAGATTTCTGCTTACTAGTAGATGAGCTCCATTTACCTTTGCCCTTCTAACTAGCAAGGAAAGCTTGATTTGCAACATGCATAATGGATCTGTTTTGCCTAGATTGATCTTCTTGCAATAGAACAGAGACTAACTCCTCAAATGTTAAGGCATTTGGATTACCGTTCATTATCAATCGAAGAGTAAAAGCAAAAATCTGATATGAATCTGGAAGACTATTAAGAACAGTCTGCACAAGTGAACTATCTGGAAGACTTCATCAACAGAGATCAACTTGGTCTTCAAATCTTTGATCTTTATCAAAAAAATTGTTCGTGGAATCTCCTTCATTTATACGCTCACTCTCCAATTGTTTTCAGGCCTAAGCAACACGAGCCTCATCTTACTTTGCATAAAGTGGTAAGTGTATCCGAAGCATCCTTTGCTGTTTTGCAAGAGAGAATGTGAGGGATAATGGCTCGTTTGTTAGACAAAGCTATCAATGGATGTGCCTTAGAATCTCTGCCATCCAAAGGAAGTTGCTCCACAGTAGGTGCAACATGAACCGAAACATGAACATGAATATGAAGATCATCATCTTCAATGCCATTTGCATCACTTTCAATAACTGATTTCGAAGGTGTAGTAGGGCGTTTTTCAATTCCTTGCACAATATTCCACAACCCTTTTGCTACCAATACATGACACATCATATATGCCCATAACGGGTAATTAGTACCATCCAATTTGTCCTCAACAGCCAACATATGGAATGCATCATTGCTTTCAGCAATGGCCATTGACTAAATACCCTGATGCAGAAAAATGATTGTATCTCAAAAAGTTGAACAAAACTACCCTCTCAAACTCTGGTAAACTTGTAGAAGACTTTGAGGCGCTTGTATTGGCGAACTGAAACTTGTATATATGTTTGGCACAAAATGACGAAATTGTGTGCATAGGCATTGCGATAGTGCGTTTGGAGGCTGAAACGAGCTCATATCAAAATTTTGGTGCCACGTACCGAAGTTCTTTTGAACTCCTAATTGCCCTGAGTATGTTCACCAATTTTCGTGCGATTCTGAGACCATGAGTGGAGGGGTATTGACGACATCTTAGATGAAGTGGCTACATGCTCTGATACCAATTGTTGGAGTTTGAGGTCTGTAGAAGCACACTAAAAGCAAATGGAAGAAGAAGAAGCTTGGAGCACAACACAACATTGAATGTATTACCAAGTGAATGTACAAGAAAAATAGTAAGCCGTTAGGGTTATAGGCGTATATACAAGTTGGGGGGAAATTGGAATAGAACCTCCTAAAGAGGGAAAAAAGTGCCCCGGTGGTCCTAATTGTGTTCACACATATCACTACGGAAATATATCAACAGTTTTTAGCCACAATAAGCATATACCAAAGTTATATATATTAATGGGAGCTTGTATCGTCGAAAGTTCCGATTTTTAGCATCAAATCGATCACAAATTTGACCTTTTGGGAAAGAAACACCTTTTATAATTTAATTTCCAGGAGAAAACTTTTACAAAAATTTCACATTCACTCCTATCAAAATGAGTGTGCTCAACTGCAGTAAAGACCTACAACATGTCACTTCAGCAAGTATGTTGCTAAAAACACTTGTGGGAGGAGATTTAAACTTAATTTATTCCCAACAAATTTGTCACAAATCTTGAGAAACCGCTTCAGCTTTGGAGTGCATTGAATGAATCCTTTAATGCAACCCTTCTGTTACGAATAGTGAAGGTTTTTCGCAATGAAAATCTCCAAAGTGTAACAAAAATCCTTCAACTTAGCATAAGCGATGTAAAAAGGATTTGGAGACACTTTTTTGCGAGGAAAATCGCTCAAGGCTTTGATATCAGTTGAAAGGATGTGGAGAGATACCTGATATGTGCTTGGTTGCACCAAATACCAAGCGAATGAGCTCTTGGGTGAGGGAGAGAAAGTAGAGAGAGAAACTTGCATAGAAATTCGGAGAAGAAGATGGAGCAATGGAAGTTGTAGAAGTCTAGTTGTATATGGGGTGTAGCACATTTTATTGAACAATGTGTATGATCAGTTGAATGTTAGTTTTTGGCAAGTTGGACCAGGGGATTGTTGGAAATCAATGTACATATGGTCCATTTCCAGCAAATCCACATTTTTAGGCTTGGCGAGAGCTAGATATATAGAGCTTGGCGAGAGCTATCTAGTGATATGCTTCATTTCTTCATCAAAGATCAGAGTTGGGAGAAAAGTAAAACCCTAATTTTGCCCAAAATGGAGGATGAACATTTTTTAAGGACCAAACTCAGTAAGCAGTCAAGATGGAAAAAAGCAAATAATATGAGCGATCAAAATTAAAAAGCAGGCAAAATTAGTGATCGATTTATTTTTGAGCATGAAAAGCAAAAAATAGCGATTGATTTAATTTAAAACAGCGATAGCTGTTTTTCGGCCCATAAGTAGCTTTTTTCGCAAAAATTTTCACATGGCTTTATTTTGGAGACTACAACTATATAAGGAGCACTTGGGACACACTCTTGGACAATCTTGGAGCTAGAGTTTATGCTTACTTGTGTCAATTTTGGAGTTCTGAAGCTTTGGAGCTGAAGGAAGGTGAAGGAGAGGCTACTCTCTTGGAGCAAGGAGTCTTCTACAAGTTGGTGGCAGCCGTCTTTTGTAAGTTAACCTTATTTTCTGGTTTTAGGGTTTCTGAACCCTAATTTCAGAATTAGGGTTTGCTGATTTTCAGATTTGTTGCACTTTCTTGTGAGGTTAGGTTCACTTCGTTGCTCAATTACTTCACACACACAGATTATAACATCATAACCTGAATTCTGTACATCATCTTCTTGACTATTCTTCCATTTAGTGAGTGCACCACATTATATGGTTGAGTAGTACTCCCATGTTGTAATTCGGCCATCTATATTTAGTAAGTAAGCAATTTGCTTACGTTACTTACTCTTGTCTCAAAATCTCTTTCTATCTCTCTTATCATCTTTTTTAGTTAAGTGTGTATGCTCAAAGATTTTTAGTATTGGAAGACCTTGGGGCCCCAAATTCCAACACTTGGTATCAGAGCATAATTGACATACACACTTAGTTAAGATGAGTGAGTATAAAATTGAGATTGAGGACAAGTTCGATGGATCATCTAATTATCCTATGTGGAGTTTCATGATGATGAATTTGTTAGTGACAAAGGATTTATGGAGTATCGTCAATGGATCCTTAACAAGACGAAGACGAGAAGGCGAAGAAGAGGATACAACAACTTCAAGAGGTACTGGTGTTTCAATCACAGAACCAACGGAAGAAGAGGTAACCACTTCTACATCCAGAGTCACAGGTAGATCCTTACCTAGAGTTCCTCCTACTGAAGAACAAGCAAGATGGGATTCTAGAGATGCTTTAGCACTCTCATTCATAGCAATGAGTGTCCAAAAGCATATTCTATCACATATCAGATCTTGCAGAAGTTCTAGACAAGCTTGGTTGAAGCTTGAGAATTTTTTTCAGAGCAGAAATCGTGTTAGGAAAGCTCACTTGAGGAGACAACTAGCAAATACAAGGATGAAGGCTGGTGAGTCATTCAAATCCACATTACAAAGCTCGTTGACTTGAGAGATCAACTTCTAAATGTAGGAGTTGAGATATCATATGACGAAATGGTAAATACGCTGATTAATTCACTTCCTATCTCATATCGGTCTTTTATAGCCAATCTTACACTTACAACAAGAGATAGAGAGGTTACATTTGAAGAGTTAGAGTTCTTGTTACTTCAAGATGAAGATCAATTGAAGGGAATGGAAGAGAATGAAGAAGCACTTTTATCTTCATCAAAGGGGAAAAAGAAGAAGAAGGATAAGAAGGAAAAGCAATCCAAGATGGAAAGTAAGTCCTCTTTACCTTCTACTTCAGATTTTGTTTCTACTACATCTAAAGAGAATTCTTCTAAGAAGAAGGAAGCATTATGTCACTATTGCAAGAAACCTGGACATTTCATAGTAGTTTGTCAGAAAAGGATTGTAGCAGAAAAGAAAAAGGAATCAGGTAATGTTGCAGAAGGTGATAAAAAAGGGAAATCTCAAGGTGATTCTTATGCCTGTATCACCATTGAGGAAGTAGCTTTTGATCAAGAAGCTTTACAAGTTCTTTCAGCAGATCCTTGGATATTTGATTCAGGTGCTATAAAGCATATGATATGATGCAGAGAAGTATTTTCTTTTCTTTCCTATTTTTCAGGTAGAAGAGTTACTATTGCAAATGGTAATGATTTGGATGTTGTGGGAATAGGTACAGTAACCCTAAAGTCAAGAGAAGGTGGTAATTTTCAGATTTCAGATTTCAGATGTTCTATATGTACCTGACATGAAGAAGAATCTGCTATCTATATCTGCATTTTTAGGTGATGGTTTCAAAGTTGTATTTGAGAGAGATCTTTGTAAGTTCTTGTCACACAAAGAAGAGAAGTGTATTTTGCAAGGTGAGCACAAAGGAGGGATTTTTATTTTGTCAAAAATCAGTCAGGCATATGCTGTCAAATCTTCGTCACCGGTGGAAGATATGAAGTTATGGGATGAAAGATTTGGACATATTAGTTTTGGAGCTCTCAAAAGTATCAAAGACAGAGGTATGGTTGAGAGTTTACCCTCATTCGAGTGACCAGATGATTCAGATATACGTGAAGGTTGTCTTGAAGGTAAGATGCATAAACTACCTTTCAAGAAACATGGTCACATTAAAGCTACCGGGAAATTGCAATGGACCTATGAGAGCAGACTTTATTCAAGGTTTTAGGTATTTTGTTCTATTTGTTGATGATGTTATGAGATACTCATGGATCTATGATCTTAAGTTGAAGTCAGAAGTCTTTCCCTTATTCAAGAAATTTGTAGCTATGGTTGAAAATGAAAGTCAGGTAACTATCCAGATTCTCAGAAGTGATAGAGGTGGAGAATACTTGTCAAATGAATTTCAGACATTTCTTGAGAAAAAAGGTATTACTCGACATGATGCGGAGCATGATGGCATATTAAGGTAGAAAACCTAATGTGAGCTATTTCAGAGTATTTGGATCACTTTCTTATGTACATATTGAGAAAAAGGATTGTGGCAAGCTAGATGTAAAGGCAAAGAAAGCTGTTTTTATTGGATATCCTGTTGAAAGCAAAGGATACAGGTTTTATATTTCAGAGACAGGTGAAGTTATTCTTTCACGCAATGCTTTTATTGCTGAAAATAAGGTATATGATAAAGAAGCAGAAATTCCAGAGTTCATTAGTGAAAATGACTATGGATTTTTTAGAAGGAATATGGATGTACATGTTCAGCCATATCAGGAAGGAGTTAAAATACTTAGGATTGAAGAAAGGATTGAAGAAAGAGGAATTTCATAACCTTCTACAGAATCAGTTCCACATGAGACTTTAGTTCCAGAAATGGAAGAAAGTACTAGAGTTCCAGAAAGTCCTAGTACCTCAGAAGGACAAGTTCCAGAACCTGTGGAAGGTGAAGGGTCAGAAAGTGGTATAAAGACTTTTACAGGAAGAACAAGGAGTCAGACTAGACAACAACAAAAAAAAGATCATGTAAGTTTTGCTGAAGGCTTTGAGATTCATGATATTTTAGCACTCACAACAGTTGAAGATGAACCTGCATGTGTTAAAGATTCACTTAACATTCCTATTTGGAGAAAAGCTATGCAATAAGAGATTGATTCTATTCACAAGAATCAAACTTGGAAGCTATGTGAGTTACCAGAAGGAAAGAAAGCCATAGGTGTAAAATGGATCTTCAAAATCAAACGGAAAGCAGATGGTACTATTGACAAGTACAAAGCAAGATTAATTGTCAAAGGATATGCACAACAAAAAGGTATTGATTATGATGAGACATTCGCTCCTACGTCTAGGATGACAGTTATTGGATCAATACTTGCTTTAGCAGCACATTTTGGTTGGCATATATATCAACTTGATATAAAGACTGCTTTTCTAAATGGTGAATTACATGAAGATGTATATATTCAGCAGCCAGAAGGTTTTGAAGAATCAGGTAAAGAACCCTTAGTGTGTAAGCTTATAAAAGCTTTGTATGGATTAACACAGGCACCTAGAGCATGGTATGAAAAGATACACACATATCTTTTATCCATTGGTTTCCATAACTCAGATGCAGCTCCAACTCTTTATGTCAAAGCTGAAACATGTATGATGATTATAGCAATCATTTATGTGGATGATATTATAATCACAGGTCCCAGAGATGAAGATTTGCAGATGTTCAAAGAACAATTGAAGAAAACATTTGATGTGAATGATTTAGTAATCTTGCATTATTATCTTGGGATTCAGTTTCTGTTTAAGGACGAGTGTATCTATATGACACAGTAGAAGTACATTGAGAAACTATTGCAAAGGTTTCAGATGAATCATGACTGATTCTAAACCTATGCAAACACCTATGGATCAGAACGCGTCTTTACAAATAGTAGCATATGAAGAGTCATTTGATGCTACTTTATATTGTCAAGCAGTTGGATGCTTGATATATCTTTGTAATACACATCCAGATATACAGTTTGCAGTTTCTCAGGTATCAAGGTTCATGCAAAATCCGACAACGTTACATTGGAATGTTGTAAAGCGAATCTTCAGATATTTGAAGGGAACTTCAAATTATGCTATGGTATTTTCGAAATCTACACATTTATCAGGTGATAGAGATACAAGAAGTACTAGTGGATTTTGTTTTTATCTTGGAGATTGTCTTATCTCATGGCTTTCGAAGAGACAACCCACTATTGCAACTTCATCGTGTGAAGCTTAATATCGTGCAGCATTTACAGCTACTTTGGAGTCAGTTTGGTTACAAAAGATTTTCAGTTATCTAGATGTAAGAGTACAACTGTGATAAAACGAAAGCAAGCACCCCGGGCTCGCTCGGCGACTCGCACCGGCCCGTCGGTAGGGTGACTTACTTGATTGCTTTGTTCGCTTACTTGGAAGCGGAAGATCACCGTTTGAATGAAAAACCAACTTGCATTGAAAGAAAACTGTTTACAAAAGAGACGGCCTAATACATGAACCCATTCAGATATTTTCAGATAGTAAAGAAGCACATTGAGCTGGTTTATGTTCCTTCTAGTGAGAATGTTGCAGATATATTTACCAAAGCAGTAACTAGAGATAGTCATGAGAAGATATGCAGGTTACTGAAGCTTGTACCAGTATGACATTGAAGGAGGGATTGTTGGAAATCAATGTACATATGGTCCATTTCCAACAAATCCACATTTTGGACTTAGCATTTTTTGTACAGTTTGGGTAAAACTTTTTTAGGCTAGATAGATAGAGCTTGGCGAGAGCTATCTAGTGATATGCTTCATTTCTTCATCAAAGATCAGAGTTGGGAGAAAAGTAAAACCCTAATTTCGCCCAAAATGGAGGATGAACATTTTTTAAGGACCAAACTCAAAAGTAGCTAAGTTAAGTAGTCAAGATGGAAAAAAGCAAATAATATGAGCGATCAAAATTAAAAAGAAGGCAAAATTAACGATCGATTTATTTTTAAGCATGAAAAGCAAAAAATAGCGATTGATTTAATTTAAAACAGTGATAGCTGTTTTTCGGCCCATAAGTAGCTTTTTTCGCAAAAATTTTCGCATGGCTTTATTTTGGAGACTACAACTATATAAGGAGCACTTGGGACACACTCTTGGACAATCTTGGAGCTAGAGTTGATGCTTACTTGTGTCAAATTTGGAGTTCTGAAGCTTTGGAGCTGAAGGAAGGTGAAGGAGAGGCTACTCTCTTGGAGCAAGGAGTCTTCTACAAGTTGGTGGCAGCTATCTTTTGTAAGTTAACATTATTTTCTGTTTTTAGGGTTTCTGAACCCTAATTTCAGAATTAGGGTTTACTGATTTTCAGATTTGTTGCACTTTTTTGTGAGCTTAGGTTCACTTTGTTGCTCAATTACTTCACACACACTCAGATTATAACAGCATAATCTGAATTCTGTACATCATCATCTTCTTGGCTATTCTTCCATTTAGTGAGTGCACCACATTATATGGTTGAGTAGTACTCTCATATTGTAATTCGGCCATCTATATTTAGTGAGTACGCAATTTGCTTACGTTACTTACTCTTGTCTCAAAATCTCTTTCTATCTCTCTTATCATCTTGTTTAATTAAGTGTGTATGCTCAAAGGTTTTTAGTATTGGAAGATCCTGGGGCCCCAAATTCCAACAGGGATATTGGGAAAGTTACACCAGCATCTGAGATGACTCAAAATGGAAAGGCCAAAACTCATCATCATCCGTTGAGTTTAGGGTCCACATGACTAGGCTTTGGAAAATCTTGTCGTAAGCATGCTTCTCACCCTGTTTGCTGACAATGTCAAAATGGACATACCTGTGATATAGTCCCCCGTCTCCCCACCCTCCCTTTTTCTCTTCTCCCCTCTCCAAGTTATCGTGGAACTATGTAGGTTATAGTAGAGATGATATTTTGGTAATGACCAAGAGCGATAGTGTCTTTGCAAAAATGTTATCTGATTTGCAATTACTGTAGTGCTATTCATAAAGGTAGATACTGGGCATCTATAAACCATCTCTCCTCCCTTCTCCAAGCTTTCATGGAACTATGTACGTTATTGTATAACAGAGATGATATTTTGATAATGACCAAAAGTGATAATCTTTGCAAAAATGTTATCTGATCTGCAATCAGTTCATGTAGGAGGATGTTGCAGTGGAATTTGAGACAGGCAAGATGTATAAAGCTGAATTTGCTGACAAGCTAGGAAGACCAGTGATAATTATGACTCCAGGCAATCAGGTTATTCTTGGATAATGTAGAGGTAACGTTCATGGAATATTTCTTTAATTTTCCTGTTTTCAGTTTTTCTCTGGCAATGCAGAACTCCAACTCTTCTGAGGGCCAGATAAAACAACTAGTCTATGCCATGGAGAATGCACTACTATACCTACCTGAAAATCAAGATCAGTTTGTCTGGATCATCGATTATGATGGATGGTCACTCTCAAAAGCTACTCCTCTCAAAACCAGCAAGGAAGTTGCAAACATACTGCAAAACCATTACCCGGAAAGGCTTGCAGTTGCTATCTTGTTGAATGCACCAAAGGCATTTGAATATGTTTGGAAGGTAATGCACTGCACTAGTATTGAACATAATGCATTTAACTAAGCATACTGATGTTTTGAAATGTGCAGCTAATAAAACCTTTCGTTGATCCCACCACGTATAAGAAGGCAAGATTTGTTTACACGCATGATCCAAAGAGCTTAAATGCATTAGAAGATGTGTTTGATCTGAAAAGCCTGGATTTAAATTTAAGAGGCAAATATGATCATGCAGAATATGCATGTTCAATGAGAGCAGATGATCTGAGGATGAAATCATTTGCGGGGAAGGCAAATTTTGTTCCTGAAAACGTGATGAATGGCCAGTAAGTGCCTCATAATTTTGGATGGAGGATAGCAATGTCGATTGCTGGTAGTTTCTGTCTTTTCCTGATTCATATGAGATTTTTAAACTCAAGGGAAGTGTTTATCATATCATGGATATTGCCCCTTGTATGATTTCACAACTGAAGGCTTGCTCTTGGATTCATAATCAACATACATCATTCCACAATCTCAAATAAAAAATTGCCATTCCCTGGTTGATGGTTGAACGACCATCTTGGATTTATTTTGATGTTATTTTGCATCATGCAATCTAATTTTCAGATTGGATGTTATAAGCATTTGATATTAGAACTGTATTGCTGCAGCAAAATAGGTACTTGATTTCATCAGAGTACATCAGGAGAGTGCACCATTGATTAATCCCCATTAGAAAGGCTCCCTGAATGATATCAAAGTTTGGTGAAGCAACACCATGGTATGTGTGTTTCTTGGAAATTGTTTCACTGGCAGTGTAAATATTGAGAGAAAGACTTGACATGCATGCCTGCAGCTATTTGTTGATTAGCATACTTAATTGAACAATACTGTGTTTATATGTTTATCCTCGTCCTTTTCCTCTGATATTATGAATGTGCACATGAGAAGATGCCTTTGAATGCCGTGTCATATGAGAACACGTTTCAAGTGAAGCTAACTCGGACAAGGTTGATTGAGTCTGTAGTCACAAGGTTTCGGGGGGTCTGGTGATTAGCCCAACGTGTTTGGTTGCCTTAGGTCATGGGCTCAATCCCCATGGATATTGCCCTAACAACGTCCACAATAGTGGTATCAGAGCCAGTTGGGATTCAATTGGAAGAGTGATAGTCCTGCTGATGAGATTCTGGTCTGCTATATGATGGCTTGTATGAGGAACGACTCTGCAAAGTTGTGAACAGCCATATAAGCTGAGGTATAGTGGGCTTAGAACTAGTAGCCATCGACCAAACGTAGGTTTCCAATGGGTTGAAACTAGAGAAGCCACCAATGGTGAGCTAAAAAGTCATTGAATGGTGATGGTATTTGACTAAGAACAATGATCATGAAGGACAAGATGGTTGGATTGGAACGCATTCCGAACGCATTTTGGAACCTACGTTCCGTTCGCGTTCGGAACGCGTTCAAATTTTTTTTGTAAAAAAATTGAAGTGAAATATATTAGAGAGAGAGAGAGAGAGAGAGAGAGAGAGAGAGAGAGAGAGAGAGAGAGAGAGAGAGAGAGAGAGAGAGAGAGAGAGAGAGAATTGAAGCTTTATATGTATGTATGTATATGTATATGTATATGCACGCGAACACACACACACATGCATATATATATATATATATATATATATATATATATATATATATATATATATATATATATATATATATACATATACATATACATATACATATACATATACATATACATATACATATACATATACATATACATATACATATACATATACATATACATATACATATACATATACATATACATATACATATACATATACATATACATATACATATACATATACATATACATATACATATACATATACATACACACATACAGATACATACACATACACACATACATACACATACACACATACATATACATACACACATACATATACATACATATACATATATATATATATATATATATATATATATATATATATATATAATAATACATACATACATACATACATACATACATACATACATACATACATACATACATACATACATACATACATACATACATACATACATACATACATACATACATACATACATACATACATACATACATACATACATACATACATACATACATACATACATACATACATACATACATACATACATACATACATACATACATACATACATACATATATATATATATATATATATATATATATATATATATATATATATATATATATATATATATATATATATATATATATACACACACAGGGTTGTTACTGACGTTTTTCTGACTTCTGACGTTTAACCGACCTCTGACGAGTACGGTAAAACGTTTCTTACGTTTCTCGACGCGGCCTTTTTTTTTCTAATAAAATATCAAAATCTATATTATTATTATATACATATTATATATTTCAACAAAATAAATATTTTTACACATCTTAGACAAAAAGATAATAAAAAGACATCATAGTGAGCCAAAAAGATAGTAAACACGCTGCAAAAAGATATGATAACTAGTAGCCAAAAAGACTAGTAACTACTATGCCAAGGCCCAAAAGTATATCAGTCATCAATCATTATCAAGCTGAATATCCTCCTCTCCTACATCATCATCACCATGAGGAGCGTCATCATCATCATCATCATCATCATCATGTGCAAAAAGAGGATCGTCATCCCTCAATGTGAGTCTCTAAAGTATGGGAGTAGTAAAGTCAAGCATACCCTCACCCTCTTTGCTCTTTTGCAATGTGAAGTCTGTCATCATCTTTTTCACGTTCAATCATATCAAGTGTGACTTCTATCTTCTCAAACCCTCTCTCTTTGATTTTAGTTGCAAGTCGTAAGTTGGTATGATTATAGACAAACTTTCCTGTGTTCCTTGGAAGCATTTATTTTTCAACTTTGTATGTATCAAGGAGAAAGTACTCCAATTTCTTTCACAAGGAGAAGCACAAGTTCCTTGTGAAAGAACGCGCAAAGCAAGCTTTTGCAAATTCGGTGTACGAGCCCCAAATGATTCCCACCACTTCACCGCATAATGCATTCTCTTTCCATCTCTAGCAAGAGGCCTTTGATATGTACCTTCAATGGATTTATACTTATCAAGCTCATCCATAAGAATCCCTTGCTTTTCAAGATCTCCATGTGTATAACGCTTAAGGACATCCATCCAACCATCACTAACTTCTCCATCATCATCTGGGCATTTTTCTCTCCAAATAGGGTGGAGAACATAGGCTGCTGCATGCAATGAAGAATGCATCATGTCCCATCTTTTCACACACAAAGACTTCACTTCCTCTAACCTTGCATTCTCAATACCATCAATGTGGCTGATTTGCTCAATCATTCTATCTCTCAATTCATAAACAAGACCCATGATAGCCCCTTCTCTATCCGCTAAACGCAATACATTCAAAATAGGGGCACATATGCTTACAATCTCTCGTGCGCTTCTCCAAAAAAATGCACTTAGAACAATACCAGATACATCTTCAGCTTTTCTTGTTTGGCATACTTTTTTTCTAGTATACTCAACTGAAACCACCATGGATCTCAATCCATTATACACTCTTTCATCCAACAAGTTTGATAGCATGATAAACATATAAGCAAATCTGGTTTGTGCAAGTTTAAGAAGATCTTTTGAAGAATGTTTTCTAAATAGAGCAAGTATGCTGGGCTTCATAGTCACAAAAGTTGTGACTTCTAGAGCTTGATTCAATATTGGCTTCACCCAAGCAAGCACACCAATATCCTCAAACAACAAATCAATGCAATGGCATGTACATCTCGTGTAAAAAATATGTGGGAATTCTTGCTCAACCAAAGAACCAGCCCTTACACAATTTGTTGCATTGTCCATGCATACTTGGACAACATTTTCAGGTCCAACATCTTTGATAGCTTCTTTCGAAATCTCAAAGATGTACTCACCAGTTTTTACTTCACCTGAAGTGTCCATAGATCTCAAAAACATGCTTCCATAGATGCAACTGGCCATACTATTAGTGATTGGTCGATTCTTAGCATGAGACCGGCCATCACACACTATACTACATCCAAAACGTTTCCACTTCTCATGGAATTTCAGCAAGTCACCTTTTATGAACCTCACTTCATCACAAAGATCACGTGTAAGCAAAAGATGATATGATGGTGGCTTATAAGAAGAGCCCACACGACAATTGCACTAACCATATCAAGAAAGTAAGGGCTTCTTACTTTCCAAAATGGTATATCTTCTGCAAAAAAGAACCTACGAAGAGCTTTGTCTGCATCAGCTCTTGCTTGAGCTTCCCAAGCTTTTTGCAAAGGACCTCAAAGTCACCAGGGGACGGGGACCGGTCCCGAGAACAGTGGTGTCCTCGGGACGGGGACGGAGCCTGGGATGTCCCCGGGACAACATAAAAAAAATGCTAATATTTTCAAAATAATCCAAGAGAAGTCATATAGAATGATTTTGTTAGCATGTGAAATGACCTATAACAAGAAAATCATAGAACAAAGGTGTTTTTTAAGTATAAACAATGGACATGTACAAAGCAATCCTCTTCCAACTACCAATACATCAACACCACCATCAAAGTTCTAAGGGTTATGGCAACCTAAGTAATTGTTACGAGCCACCAATATTAATAAAATGGCATCCCTTCCATATAGTCAATGATGATGCATGGATAAGAAATGTGAAGAGTTCAGAGCTTTGGAGACCATATCCATCTTTAGGAATTGAGCATTTCACCTAAAGAGAGTTACAAAGTAGAGATCATTGAACAATTCTAATAAAGAAAATGGAATGCCATGTCTTCATTGGAATCTTCCTCAAGCTCTTTCTTTTCCTCTTCAATATTCTCCTCCTAAACAGCTTGAG
>CM035444.1:55352193-55357193 GCA_020310875.1 Ceratopteris richardii
GGAGAGTGTGTTATAAAGAGGTGCAAGAATTAGTGGCATTGGCATTAATAGTAGGTGTTGTACATTGAACTTTAGAAGAGGATATGCATGGCAGAGACTGGGTATTCGGCACACATTTATATCAGCATGGCGGGGTGATAGGAGCTGTACATTAATCATCTCATATCTGTTCGATCATCGGGATAGTCAGCAAAAGATGTTTTTACATGTGGTATCCAGGTCTCAGATTTCGGCGAACTCCTGCAAAGAAGAATCAAGGGCTCCCAACAGCCCACCATCCTCATTTCCCCTCCACGGGTGCAAGGTTCTCAAGGAGGCCAAGAAAAGATGTTTTAACATGTGGTTTCCAAGCTTCTGGTTTTGGGTAATCCCTGGCAAAGAAGAATCAAGGCCTCCCAGCTCTGCCTTCTCATCTCCCCTCCCCAAGGGCAAGGCGCTCAAGGAGACCATGAGACCACAAAGGAGGCAGTTATCTGCCCACACCCCCTCCCCATTCCAGTCCATGCACGTTGATGCATGCGACTAGAGGAGAGGGGGTTGCACCCATGTTATGTGCCAACCGCTATCAAGGCTCTTCAAAGACTAACAAATGGTGCGTGTGGGATTTCTGCTATCTTTGCCATGCAATCATATGCGAGAAGAGTACATGCAGAGGTAGGAAAGGAAGAACTTGTAGAGGCCAGCTTATCTCCCTAAGGGAGTCCATGAGCTGAAGGTATTGCTTCTAAGCATGGATCCACGAAGTTGTTTGTCCTCCCATGCAAAGAAGAGAAGGACAAGGCCTCATCATGATCACTACAGCTCTCATCTACCATAATTCTAAATGAGGTCTACAAATCACCTTGTTTCTTCTGCTAATACATTTGATTGTTTAAGATAGAGGAAATGAACAAGGTATGAATTGGTCCTTAATTATGAACCATGTTTTTCCATGTATGTTCCCAAGCTCTTGAGAAGAGCAGCTTCAAAGCTACAAATTTTGCACATACCTCTCTCTACAAGCAGCCATGGCATCTCTCTGAGCCCCAATGTCCAAATAGGATGCATAATAGCTCCTATCGAAGCCCTTCCAAAGAGAGGCTATTAAGATCTCTGAGTTTATGGATAAAAACTCATTTTCCACAGAGTTTTTATTTCCAACCGCACCCGGACTAACATCGGTGGCTGTTCAGTTGTCATTCGATATCAGATTAATGTGATTCCACTTCTACTAGAGTTTTCAGCTCTCTATAATTGGTTGAAGAGGTGCCAAAACTAACGAAATTGGTTAAGTGGTCATTCAATATCGGACTAATGTGATTCCACCGCTACTAGAGTTTTCAGCTCTCTATAATTGGTTGAAGAGGTGCCAAAACTTTGTTGTGAAATTGAATCTCACATGAAAAGAGAAGCTTCCAGAGAAGCTTCCCCCTGGACACCTTATGACAGATCAATAAAGACGCGTGAAGTTATTCAAGCAACCATTTCCTGTTGTGTTTCTTTTCAGGTCAGATTCTTTGTGCTTTCTTTTGCAATCACTTGGATGTCCCATTATTTTAAGCTATAAAAGCCTTAGATGACATGGGTCTCGACATTTGCATGCGCCATTCCAAGTGCGCTTCTTAGTAGCATCAGATCATATAATGTGTCAATGCACATTTACATGTGTTAAAGCAGCATTGAATCTAAAGCATTCATCGAGTGTTTGAGCTATTACTTGAGTTCAGTGATCATTATTGAATTACAGTAAGCAGCTCCATGCATTGCATATGAAGGCATTGAATACACGACGATTCCAAACCATCACAATTTTGTCAAATCTAGATGTTGTAATAACAAGATCAGGCTGGTATTGAACATTCAATCCATAGAGCATCCACTCCTGATTCTTAAGTTCACAGGCAATATTTCTCACAATATCATCCTCACATGAGCAAGCTTCATGATCCTTTCTCATTCCGTTGCACATCCCATTCCTAAGCTGTACCATATGAATTTAAATGTTTGAATGAATTACAGGAATTGAACACTATGGCATTAGCTTTGAGCCTTGAATGTTATCCTCATAAGTAGGTTGGAAAGAGATCATATATAAAAATATGATTTGACAACGGAAATCTTTGCAGAGAGTTGTTATTTGTGGATATAGAGAGGAGGTGACTATAGGCAAAATTAAACTCTTCTCTCTCTCTCTCTCTGTGTGTGTGTCTCAGAGGTCTACTTGTGGAATAGCTCATTAGTTCTAGATAGGAACGTATATTAGCAAACTATAGTGATATGTTTTGGTAAGATGCTTGCAGATCATATACTTTCAATTGCATATAGCTTTAAGAAATATGTAAAATTTCTTCACAGTAGTGGAAAGCAAAACTCCAATACATGACTTGATGTATGCATCGGAAAGTAGGGATTAGATTGTGTCAAAATTGCAGTGTTTTGGCCTTGAAGATCACAAACCTATTGCCATTCCTATGGAAACATGTTTATGGCTCAGTCTTCATGATGCTAGAGATGCATTTGATGTTATTCTCTATCAGCAAGTTGTTGGATGCTTGATTTACTTATGCATTTTATGAAAAGGTCTACAACATTATCTTATGTGTGCACATAAGCCGATTGGATCTCTCTAGTAGAGAAGCCCCTCTATGACATAATGATAGTGCACCTCAATGTGCTTTGTGTGAGCATGGAACACAAGGTTTCTCGCAACTACCAATGTGCTCTAACTATGAGTAAAGATGGTGGTGGAAGAAGATTGACCAACACCAAATGAGTCAGAAGGTGTTTGAGCCATACACAACAATAATCACGAAAGCTTTCCTATATTTAGTCTCACAACTTGAAGTGTCCATAGGAGGCTGTTTCCTGCTCAACCAAGATATGCATGAGCTATCAAGCATGAAACAAAAACCACTAGTGGACACACAAGTGTCATAATAAACAAGCCACTTGACTTAAAAAAAAAAGGTGTGTAAATATGGAAGTAATGATTCCTCCTCGGGATAAAACAATCCAAGTAGCTGAGTACCACTCAAGTAGTGAAAGATGCACTTAACTACCTGCCAATGCTCGATACTTGGGCTATGCATGCATCTGCTCATCTCAGAGATAGCAAATTGAATTTCAGGTCAGGTCTGCCTAGGGAGAAGTTGGAAGCGTTTCACAAAGCTTTGGTTTTACTTATTTTTGTGGATTGATTTCATTCCACATAGCTTGTCAATTTCTTCTACACGAGTGTCAATTCCTTGTTCACTACATCACGCCCAAACTTGAAGATAAATTGTTATAAAGAAATGATTCTATTTACATAAAAGTGATAAATGAATTTAGGGATGGATAGTTATGAAATAGAAGTTTGTTGTTTACAATCATATGGGCTAAAATGAAATAAAAAACTTTAAATGGTAAGTTTAGTCATGTTAGTAGCCTACATGGAGAAAAAAAAATAGTGATTCAAGCGATGCCATGTGGCACGAATATTTGATTCATGTAGCTTATTTGATCACGTTGCATGCTTGTTATCATCTATATGGCTGTATTATTCACTTGGCCTCTTGCATCACTATTGCACCTTTAACATAATAATGCGAGTGCAACATCAAATAATAATTAAAAAAAATGTATTGGCCATGTAAGGCAAAAAAAAAACTATTACCAATAGATTTACTTGCCATAGATTTTATTGCTAGAAAATACATTTTCTTGCACTATTTTAGGAATATTATTGGTTGATCATCAGGTGGGAGGGTCCGCAAACAATTAGACCTCCTTTAACTCATGAGTTTGCACTCTTTGCATTTGGGTATGTATGTGGCTACATCTTTTTCCATGGTAGGCCGATGCACACTATCCCTTTTTCAGGTTCTTTATTGTGTGCAAATTAGGGAAGTGATTACCCAACACATTCTCGTGCACCTTTTCTATGAGTATTTGTTGCTCATACGACTCCACGAAAAAATACAATATGCCTTGGTGATCTCTATGGCAGAGATAACCTACATTGATGTGAAGCTAATGCACTTGGATTCTCTTTCGAGAAGGTTTTACTTGAGGATGGCTAGCACCAAAAGTGAGAATAAACACTAGAGGCTCTATTCATTTAGGCACTACCTCCACATTGAAGAGATATTTATCTAGAATATCATCATTTACTACACTTTTAGCTTCTCCATTAGTAAGTCTAGACATATGGTCAACTCATATATGAGTCTTGGCACTTTTTACTACTACCTCGAAGTCATATTCCATAAGTAGTAGGAACTATCTAACCAATTTACCTATAGAAGTAAAACATTCTTAACGAACAATAGGCTCAACTCTTTTTTTCGATTGATGTGTTGATGGCATAATCTAAAGTTCTATGAAGGATATTTTTTTAAAAAATATGCTTGTACAATATTCATATGGACAAATCGAGCATGATCACTATTGTGCGTAAGTTTTCCATTGCAAACATCAATTGATTTTAATCAAAGACGTTATGTTTTGTTTGAGAAAATGGTTACATATTCTACCACATGATTCAACCAGTTATGTAATATATTTTCTCATAAGTATATAATCAATAAGTGAATCCTTTGATGCCCTCAAAGATCCAATGGTATATGTTCTCTTGCAAAAGTTAAGACAAGATGCAATTTTGGTCCTTCAATCAACCTAGAATTATTTATTATAGATGCATATCTATTGAAAAAAGGTGCTTATAGACTATGCCATCGGATTAAGAGTCTTATCTAAGGGTGCACATTGATTATAAAGTGTGAAGGTGTGTTTCTCTTTGTCCTTATGGATTTGAGCAAGATCGGATGGTTGATAATGAATGGTGCATGATCTCTCATAGAACTACTCCTCCCTTCAATTGGAACTTCATCAAATGCTTTTCATAGCCCCCCAACGAAGATTAGCACCAAGTATGCCTTGCCCTTGGATCTTGGGAAGATTGGATGCTCCAGAATTTTGAAGAGTGTGCACACAATGGGTCCCCTTTGTCATCATTGGAATTTCTTTGCCCATCCCTTTGA